>JXPZ01031966.1:15037-42393 GCA_001014575.1 Themira minor
CATATAAAAATATTTTAGTTAAATGAACAAACAATTTTTTTCGGGAAAGTTGTAATCAGTTATGAAACAACCTAAAAACACAAATGGCTCAACCGATATTTTGATACCATCCTCTTCAAACCAAAACACCTAAAAGCATACTCTATAAAACAAAAATTAATAATTAATAAATGGAAAACTAAATCTCCGAATGAATTGATGTCTTTTAATGAGACAAAGTGAACGTTGTGGGGGTATTGTCGGTTTCAAATGACACGATTAGACATGATAAGTAAGAAAACGATTCCGAAAAGAAATCTTTAAAAAATTTGATGCGCTATTTTTTGGCTGTTCTAAAAGCGTTAGTAGCAATGATTGCAAACACATTTCACTTAGATATTAAGCTATCAACGAACGAACGTTCATTAACCACAAAGTTGAAATGAAATAATTGCATTGTTGTATTGTTAATAAAAATCAGTCTTAATTGTAATTCAGTTTTAGAAAATTCAAATGCTACAAACATTACAAATTAAAAACTATTTCCATGTGTGTATTTTTTGTAGTGTAAAATTAAATTTTAATATTGGTGGGATAATGTTGGCGTATCTACCATAGCCCCATATTACAAATTGGAACACATTACGAAGCATTATCGATATCAATTCCACCCAATTCGTGCTTTTGCTATCTCTCATTTATTCACACTCGAACTCAGCTTAGTATGATAAACATAAATATCAGAATAAATATTATCAACGGCATGGTCAATGCTTTTAAGCTCTCCAATTTAAGATAAATTTAGTGCGTGTATAGAGTCCAAAAGGGAATACGCAAGGTATTTCTATAAGTTTCATATATTTGACAAACACCTTCACAAATTACACAAAAATTGCTTAAATCTTTTGAACGCTCTTGAGCTTACACAGTCAGATATTAGTTTTATAGATAGTTTTGTCTTGTTTTCAAATATATACACTCGAAATAGGGTCTCCGGTAACTGCCTCTGACGTTTTAAGCTAATTAGGAGATCAAATCAAAATATGCGAGGTTAGCACTGCACCATGGGGGCTGAATTCACATCGACAATACGCCATTTCACTTTTCTAGGAAATAATTTGTTTATACTATTATTCGTACATGGGCATACATAATGCAATTTAACCTTAATTAACTTAATATTCATATTTGTATATGAATACGTACAAATACGAGTTTTCAAGACAACAGAAAAAAAAAAAAAACAAAAAGTAATCGTCAATAATATTTGTATTAAAGAAATGTTTAGTGGACTTTTCAATACATATTTCATCATCAAATTGATATAAATATATAAAATTATTAACTAAATGTATTTTACATACATTTAATTTAATCATTGTACTTATATTCTATTTGTTCACTTTGAAAACAAAAGTTGTTGATCGTTGTTATTGTGGAAGGAAATTTCAATTAGAAAAAATCTCGATGTTCACAAACTTGTCGCATCCAAAGTTAGTTTGTACAATAATGGAATGAAGAATTCAGGTGAACCTATATTACTAATACAACAGATGACAGTACAGTGAGAGTACTTGGAATACACATCAGAACGTCTTCGATATGTCCATCGATCCGTTCCATATTCAATGTTCACGCGCTTATACCGACTTAATAAAACAATCAAAAGAAGTTACGTCCATGGCTGGGATTGGGGAGGGCCATTGTGATAGTCGATATTGGTACGAGCATGAACAATTTATTATTCAGAATATGGAATGCTCCGAAAATGCGGAGACTTCCTAAGAACAGATTGAAATTTTGTTGGAACGATATGTCCAACTCGCCGATTTGTTCAGTTGTTTAGGATTAAAAATTGAAAAATGTTTTATTTCTCTTATTGTGTACGGTAGTTGTAAAGTAGTATATCGGAACACGGTCGTAACAGACTGATTACAATTACATGTTTAAATATATTCACAAGTACTATCAATATTTAAAAAAAAAAATACCTTAGTGTGACACTGAAAACCAAATTTTAAAAATAAACATACAATTTATACAAAATCAGCAAAGACAACCAATAAATAAAGGCAACATATAGAAATTTAAAAATTCTTACACAAAACTTAAACATAAATCAAAAATGCATGGCTAAATGGGGGGAATTTTGAGTATTCTGTTCACTTCGACAACGAACCATTGATTGATTCGAACTGTGTATTTATGGACGTTCGAGAAACAAAAGTATTTATCTTGAGATTACACAAAGCAGTGGGGTCATAACCAAAGGGAGATATGCAAAGACGGCACTAGACGACAAACAAAAACAATTTCGAGAAAAACTTAATTCAACCTCTTTTAAGCATGTAAATTTGTGTAATGAAATCAGTTCAAAGCAGCATATATAAAAATATTTATAACTTTTTCTCAATGTTCGGTTGGGCTGGATAAATAATAATACCATCAATTAAGCACAATTTATACTTGAATACGTTTAGTTTTTGACTTCAATGTCAATTGAATACAAGGACAATTACGAAGTAGACATGACAAGGGCGTCAAACACTTCCACACGTTTAGCACATTCAATAAATATCGCAATTATGTTGAGAATGTGTTTCTATATTACGTCATGGAGCAATCCATTAAAAAATAATTTACCTTTAAGAATTACTTTTTTGTTCTTAACCGTGTGTCCATTGCTTCTATTCGCCTTAGTGTATTTTCCTAATCGGAGGACATTATGTTATGTACATGCTCCAGTTTAAAAGCGAGCCGTTGCTTCTGTGAAAATTCGTCTTCTTCTAGAGTAACAGTCAATTGTTCGTTATATTTTACAGCATACGTGTACAATTCATGGAGGGCACAATTTGTATTAAACTCAGTTGTGTGCAACTACAACAAAAACATTATGGCATGCATTGCATTAGTTAGTGCTATTGTGGTATTGTCACAATAAATAGTTACCCGAGATTCTTCAGCGAGCATAGCATTCATGTCTTGATCCGATATTTGTGGCATCTCCCTAATATCTCTATAATATCTATCCACCCACTTTCGATATTCTGGAATATCTTTAGCGTAAAGTAACTTGGAACTCGGAGAGTCTTTACCTTTAATTACAAAAATCGAATGCAAAAATAAATATTTTTTGAAATTAAGAGAAAAGTTCACAAAATGTCCGAAAAGAATCATGAGTGAATATTACAATCTAATTCAAAATATATATATGAAAAATAATATATTCGACGAAAAGGTGTTATTACTATTGAATGAAATGTTTAAAATTACCTAATCGGTGGTCGGAAGTTGAACAAGAGTCCATGAAAGTTTGAGCAACAACTGATAAGCAGGAATCTACTATATTTGACTTATGGATATCAAAGACAAAGTTTGGGTTCTTTATCAGATTAACCCAAAACCTGAAAATGGAAATGTTTAAAATTATTGAAAGTCAATATGTCAGAAATGGCAAGCCAGACCTTAATGGTAGACTATTGCTCTTCCAGGTGTGCACCACTTCGGGATCTGTAATTCCATGCAGCAGTGCTTGGTCGTCTAGAAAGTCGAACATATACTTGATTGCTAATGGCAACGCCGACCCACGATGCGCTGTGCTGAATATTGTTTCAAAGAGGTCATCGACGAATTTTTGCAAAGTTCCCTTAGTTGCTAACAGGCGTGTCAAATAAATTTCAGAAACCAATTTATTTACACGTTCGCCTTCTTTTGGAAGATCACTATCGTGATGTTTAACTAAATGCCAATACTTAAGTCCGTTCTCGTTTTCATTATTCAATGGACTACCAGCACGGCTAATTGTAGGTGACGAAGAGGTATATTTCGACAAGTTCAATGTTTCGTATCTGGAATCATAAGAGTGGTAAAAGTACATTAACCTAAGTCGATCGATCGGGCACAGTTCACCACAGCATACTCACTTGTGTGATTTTTCATTTCTATCGGATAAAATAGAAAAGTTGTATATGGAACTTTGCTTTGGGACTAGACTTAGGCCGGCACCGTCGGGTACATTGTAATGCTGAAGAGTGTTCAATTTTTTCCACTCGCTTTCCATTTTGGAAGTTGTATCATCGTCATAGAGTATCACTCGACCTGTAGCTCCAGTACGCCATTCTAAACACAAGAGTAAGGGATTTGTACAACTTGCCTTGTACATTATCAATATAAGTAGTCTCACCTAAGTCCATATCATCTTTTCGAGGTCTTTGGCTAGATGGTATATTTCTGTAGATAGTGTCCAAACATTTCTCCTTGACTTGACCAATTGTATCACAATCCAACACTTTAACGGGAACGTTTTCGGTATGCGTTGGGATCATGTCCATGTTCGTGCAAAAGATTTGCTGTTGTATAATGCTCGCATAAACCGTCATAGGTCGGAAATCAATCAACTGGCGAATTAGTTTTTCCTCACTTAGCGAGTATCTCGCTTCGTGTGTGCACGAATCCACTGGGCCTTTGTCCACTTGTCCCTTCATGGCGCGGAACAGCATATAAAGCGGTTCGCCAGCGCACTCCTTGAGGAATTTATAAAGTAGAAATGTGAACCAAGCACTCAACATTTTTTCAGCCACACTTTCCGTACGACGAAGTAGCAGTTTCGGATGACTTTTACCTTCAATGCATTTTTCAATTAAGTCTCCTAGCAGTGTTTTTAAGATGTCTGTACAGTATTCAAGTTTTGATTGCAGCGTTACCATTATTAAAGAGGCTACATTTACTCGCTCGCGCATTGAAAAGTATTTATTCGATTCGAGGGTACGAATGAAAAGTAATAGGAATGTTTTGTTCATGATAAGTTGTCCGAACAGTCGCAATCCCTTTTCTTTTCTCAGCAATTCTGGGCGTTCCCATTGCAAGACTACATGGTCCTCATGATTGGGAAAGAGTATTTTCATTGCATAAGTGCGGTAATCCAGGAAGGGTATTCCACCAGATGTCAGATCACCCGTAAGGTCGGTCATTTCGGTTTGTAGTTCGGCGAAGGCCTCTTTGCACTCAGCAGCCACCCTAAGCTCCAAAATATCCATTTGTTCTTGCATGTTTCTTAGGACACGATTTGATTCCGACGTTTTCTTGCTGTACGCCACAGCGAAGCCCACAATGACCACGACTATCAGTATAAATGCTCCCACACCAGCCCAAATGGCGTTCTTGCTGAACACGGTTATAAGGGTGGGGGAAGCATAGCTGAGGACACCGATTCGATACTCTAAAGACTGTCCGATACGTACAATAACCTCTGGGCCCGATTCGCCAACAGTGTCTGCAGGGGACTCTGGTGGAGGGCGGCAGGTCAGCTGTTGTCTGGACAACGAAGTTATATTGCATATGCCATTGCCTATCAGTACCAACACATCGGATTCCTTGCAAGCGCGATCTAAATCCTTTCCGTTAATTGTTAGATATTCACTTTTGTAATATTTCACTTTCTCCTCGAATTTGTAATACACCGGATTGGGATACAACTCGAAATAACTGTTGCGTCTAGACAAGTTTTGCACTTGCAAGACATTGTCCATCAAAAAGCCATATTCCAGTTTCGCAGGCGAATCCGCGTCCAATTTTTCACTATCGGATTCAACCACCGGTGAGTTGCATGTCATCATCGTTGAACTTGACACATTACAATCGCTAAGATATATTTTATTACCATAATACACGTACATTCGGGGACTTTGTATATAATTGAATTGAGTGCCTGTCACTGTAGTTTTGATTCCGCCGGAAGGAATACCCTTGGGTACTTTAATTTGCCCTATCTGACCGGAAGACACCAATTCAATCGTTGGATCCATAACATATTTATAATTATATTCGTTGAACTCGCGCGGCCCATCGTCGAACAACATTTTTATCCGGCCCTCGATAGTACCGGGAGACGGCGATGTGCGGCATATTGCTTCATAGACATCTACACTTAGAATTTCGCATGGCAAGTGCTCGTTTATATAAGCCTTTATCAATGAGCCGGCATTTAAATATTTTCCAAAGATATGTATTTCTGTACCGCCCGATACAGGTCCATGCATCGGGGAAAAGCTTGTGATTTTTGGATCAACGAATTCGTAATCCTCTTTTGACTCACCCCGGTAGTCACCGATTTGCACTACAATTCGACCACTACGGTACCGTGGTTCACCGGGACTGTCAACCTTACAAACAATTTGCTTTGTGTCAATGTAATATTGCTGGAAAGGCATACAATTGATGCCAGCAATGCGTACTCCTGAATATATGTCCGTAAAGTTTTTTCCTAAGTTTATTCCGCTTATTGTAATGTTGGTGCCACCTTCCCAGGGTCCAGTTTTCGGTGAGAACGAATGAATTTCTGGATTTGGACAAGTTTTTACACGGTTTAGCCAATCCGTTTTACCTTCGTTACTCTTATTACACTGCTCTTCAACTTCGCACGAATTTGTCGACGAGCACCATCCGCAATTGTATTTTTCAGATAAGGCCAGACACATACCGCAACTATCCGCCATATCACGACACCGGTATATGACAACTAAATTGTAAAAAATGCGTTTGAGTTGCGATTAGTTAAGATGTAAATTGACTTAATCATACATACCGTGTATATCATGGGGATTGTCTAAAGGTTTCGAACCGCCCCAAATTACCGCGAATGTTGCTGTTAGATTGGGCGAACGGGATGTGTATTGAAATTCCATGTTGTCGCAATATATTGTATCCCCCAATAACTGAGCATTTAAACTTGTAACACGTCCTTCTATGTTGAATTGACAAACGAATCTTGTCTGGACAATGAACTGACCAATTATATGTACTTTCACTTTGATTGATTTGCTTGTGCCAGCTGCCACTAGTACCTCGCTACCGTCACCAGTGGCGTTAATTGTCGGACAAAATCCGGGTCCCGACCGATAGCTGGGACCGATGCGACTGACTCCAGTTACCAAAATGTCATTGCGACAATTTTCGGCAGTGTCATGAGTGCAACGATGAGCTTCAACGCACCAATCACAGGGAAATTCTGATGATACACATCTTGTGCAAGAAGTGTGAGTACTACAATCAAAGAAGGTAAAATCAGTTGAGACCAGGTCGGGTCCATTTTTGGTTCGCACTGATAGTTTGGCGGTAAAGTGGTGTTTGCCTTGTTCGATTTGGGGTAGCATGTCAGTACGCGGAGTGGTACAGTTCACGCCATTTCTCTTTTTTGTGGCGTTTGTAAATAGTGCTTTTTCCTCCGTAGTAAATGCACATACTAGATTTTCTTTAAGTTGAGGTAGATGATCTATAATCAATTCTAAAGTCCGAGCTGTTGTCCTTTGCAGTTGATGGGGCATCACACTTGTAATCGTTGTACACTTTCCAGTCTTATAGCTCACCCAATACAGGGGATCATTGGCGTCGTCTTGGCAATTCGAGCGGGGGCTGCATTTATTCTCTAAAGAGCACCAACCACAGTACGGATCTCGGGCACCAAGGCATTCGCCGCAAGTGTTGTAGTCCGAGCAATCAAATACTTTCACTTTGGCCACTTGATGGTCGGACATCACATAGAGATTCAAGTTTTGATTATCAAACAGCATATCTTTCTTAATGGCGGATCCGACATTAATTGGAATATTAGCATACTCAATGGCAGTGTTTGAGGTTTCCACCACAACCTTCTTCAGGTAACCGTCCTTCGTGCCCATAAAAACTACAGTGTATCCACTAGTACTAGTGGCAGCTACGGCTGTAAGAGTCTTGTTAAAAGTTGCCACAGGCACTGCAGTAATGGGTTGTTCGCCTCCCAATGGCGAATTCACGTCCAAACCACAAAAATCTTCGCCGATAGTTTGTAGTTTCTTAAGAAATTAATGAAAAAAGGCAAGAATAAAGTAAGAGAACAGCCGTATATAATCGAATTAAACTCACTGTGGGAACGCACGCCATATTCGGTGATATAAAGTCCAGTCCTCGATTTCCGACACCATTAAAGCATGATTTAATGTTTTGCATAAACTTTCGACGAATCGACTTCAAGGAGTATATGCATAGAGCCGATTTATGGGTGGAAACATTTCCACGGCCTTCGGAGAACACTGCATATAACACATCATCTTGGACCGTTATGGCTAAGCTGTCCGCTAGGTCAGCACTTGGTTTTCCCAAATAACCAGCTTGCACTAGGTTGTATTTGGTGCCCCCTTGGGCATCACTTATGCAATCGATAGGGATTTCAGTGTACGAGTAATAGTTGGAGTCCTCCTGACAGATGCGTACCAACTTTGTTATATACTCTTTTGGCGACGAGTGGTGGTTATGCTTTAACTGCGTGGTCATAAAATAGGAAAAACGCTCCGAACTGAAACCATACACGTAGCTAATGAGATATGATTCCCTGGCATAAGAGTTTATGAACGTCCGAGTGCCAGTGGTCACAGCGGAGGAAGCGATTTGAAACATTTTAGTTTTCTCCAAAGATCGTGAAGCCACTGCGGGAATCTCACTTCTGTATGGTGAGTTGTTTGTGTACGTTACACCTACGTACATTACATTCGTCACGGGATGTTGGGGAGGCCCGGGTGCTATAAATGCCACTGTCGATGAGTTGGCATCGTTTGCTACGACTGCATCCGGCAACTCCTGTTCAATGATGCTGACATTTTGTAAGTTACGCACTGTACATGTGCCCTGATACAATGATCCACATACGATTAGGCGGGAGGTGGCCCGATCGATAAGTAACACTTTGTTGAAGTTGTCAGTGGGCTTGCGTATAGCATGTGCTGGGCAGTCCAGGATCGTGCATTCCACGGAATCATTTTGGGGTCCGGTCACCACACTCTCATGCAGTTCCAATTCGGGCGACAACTGGTACAAATGATTGACACCGCCTACAAAAATGCGGCCAGTTATTGTGTCGACCACCAAATGGTTCAGAACAGTGTCAAACTTGATGACACTAGTTATGACATTGCTGTGGTTACGATTGCCCACAGCATCCCCTTGTTGGTCCAATCCAGATGTGCTTACATTTTGGACAGATATCAAGCTTGCGGATTCAAAATCCACGATTTTTCGAATTGCTTGCGTTGTACCGCCCAAAGACATCGGCGAAGAGACATTATGGAAAAATGAACTAATTGTGCTGTTTCCATTCTTACTATTCATCGAAATGCTGTGCATCGATGATATATATTGTAGCACAAACGCTAAAATAACTCCAACTGAAATCTGCATGTTGGAAATCATCAGCTGAAAATGAAACATTTAAGGGGAAATTATAAAGCGGCGGTTCAACTTCGTATTGTTTGCTTCTATATGCAATCTTACAGTTCCTGCGTTACTTTATTGCCGTTGTAAGGGAACGACTCTACTACAAAGCCTGCTTGCTCCTACAGATAAGGCCCTCGAGATGATGCCCCGTTGACTCGATGAAGCCTTGAACCGCGCTTGCCTGTAATTGTATGCTACCTGCAAAATAGACAACAACAAAATAGCATCAATTTCATCTGTACATTCATGCAATCAATGGACATTCTGTCATACACAATTGCAAAAAACTGCTTGCAATAACATTTTCCCCGCATTGAACCCAATTTTCCATACAATACAATGGTAGTGTTAACTGAGGTTTATTCACAGCAAACGTACAGCTTATTAAGTGCGAAAATGCAGGGTGAGTGGGAGTGGTTAGTAAATTTCATTGGACCTATTTACACAATGCAGTGCAATGTAAAAAAACACTGATACTGAAAGAAAAAGAATTGGAATAACGTTTAAAAACGAAAATCCATTCACTCAGTCTCCACATATAATTAATTCGCCTTTTTTCTAAAAAGTTCAGATATGGGACGGGTGGTTTTTCGATCCGGCGAATGACAGGGCGAATTTATTGTAAATCAGTACTGGACTATGTATAGTGAACACTGATAAACGCCACAATAAGTAACTGTTGCACGGAATTGTCGACGGAAATGTGCCAGTGCGCATGTTACAATTGAACATTTTTCACAAAAAGGGTATAAGCGAAGTACAAGTCAAAAATTCGATGTACATGAGACCACTTTCACTGCAATGCTACCACCCACCACATCGTCAAAAGGGGTGGGTGGGAGTCTCTATGAAGTATACTCGTACTGGGACTCGGACAATCACAATTGTCGGTTCTGATGAAAGAATTCATTTGGCAAAGCGCAACCTATTCAATCCACTCCAAATTGCATCTTATTGTATATACTAACTTTTCGTTTCATTCTTTCATATGCATGTACAGGATATGAGCTAAGTAAATATGTATTAAGAAAAAAAACATCTCAGGCTTAGCACAAATTAGTATAGATAACTTTATGTTAATCTGTGCGAGTTAATTTGAGTTGACAAAGAAAAACACTTACTGTTGCTTATTGCTCTACGAGCATTATCTGCTTCTCTCAATTGATTTGTACTGGTTTCTTTCAACAAACATAATTCACTATTGCTTCTGTATGATGGTGGAGGAGTACCAAAAGAATGCAATTCTTGCACACTACTTACACTATACACAAAGGATGTTGCAATTTTGTATATATGTACATTTTTTCAATCGTCACAACTCAACTCACAACAACAACTCACAACTCAACACAAATGTCCATTCAGAGATTTATGTTTATCAGTGACAAAAATATTTTTTAATGCAATCCGAGAAATTTTGTACTTGGCAGTAAATTTTTTGTAAATCCCGTCTTTTATATTACTCACTAATATCGGAAAGTCTGGATTGCTGTTCTTATTGTTATCTCTTTCGAACCCATTGAGAATAGCACAAATGTTTATCATTTCATTTCATTTTACTACACCACATACATGAATCGTTAGAGGGGCTGCGGCTTGTGTGAACAATATTCTGTTCCTTTATACATACTTCTATTTGGTTGATTTATCCATACGCACTCCACTTTGATTCTATAGACTCACAAAAACACACAAATATACTGTTTATATAACTATAATAATTCAAAATGGAATTGTTTTAAGGGAAATTTTTTCCACACAGTTCTTTTTAGTTTTTTTTACACTTCATCACGTCGTTTTACAATAATCTCTTGGACCTATAATTTCTTGTCCACACAAGCGCGATTTAGCTATTTTCAGTAACTCATCCCATACCGCCCATCATCCACAATGTGGTATGCACCATGCTAAGAGCATAGGAACGCATGGAAATGACACGGTCATTTTTCGTAACTTTGGCATCATTGTTTTCATATATAAAATTATGCATTTTTTAAAACTTATTTTAGTATTTGAAAATCAGAATATTCTAAAACTTTACTTTTGTACACAATATTTGTATTTGGTAATTTTTGCGATATCTAAAAATTCTTAAAAATTCCGTTTTATGCTAACATCACATAAGTAAATATTTAAGAAATCAACTTCATAAAAACATATCAAATGAATCGCATTAATGACGCTCATACGTTGTTTTGCTCTAATTAAGACCTGCCAAGTGTATCCATTTACCTAAATTGTATTATTGTAGGAGACTTGATGTTGTACGCAAATACCGGCGTATTTTTTTCCTGACAAGTTCGAAGATATAGAAAACGTTTTTCAATACTGTTGTCATCCCCACCTCTCATAGTGCACGGAGAGGTCATTTGACCATTACAAAAAACCCAAGCATAATTGCCGTTTGGAATCGGACATCAAATAGTCCCCATAAAAGTCAGCACACTATTGATTGACGATCTTTACCGATCATAACATAAACTACAAATGGAATTCATATGTTAGTAAGATAATATGCAATTGCATATCTAGCATAGCAAATACATATAGGTTCAAAAAATTGATGACAGCATAAGAGTTATATAATAGTTATCGAATAAATCGAAATTTCGCAAACTGTGGTAAAGTTTTTTTCTAATTTTGTGCTTCATACAAGTATATCTAGTCCGAAGTAGACCGACGTCCTACACATACGTGAATTTATACCCTCCGTAATGGTGGTCGCTTTTATGCTAAGTTTGTATGGTTGTGAAGGAACGATATTGGGTCCAGTATCCCCATGCCCTCAGTCGGTGTATTGCAATCAATATACTATTAAATTAACTAGAGTTCATTGTAGTACTGAAATAACGGTACAGTCAGACAGATAGCACAGATAGCTTGACCTAATTAAAAAATGTTAAATGCAGGGTATCATTGCATCGGCCAGTACGAAATAACGATATAACCAGTATTTTGTCATATAAAAGTGAAGGTTTACTTTACGTCTTTGGGGTGAGAGGGGCCACCTCAACTTACTTGTTAATGGTTGATCCAAATCGCTTTGTCTATTACAAAAAGAAAAAAATAGATGAAAGCTTGTGCGTTCAATTCGCAGCGTGGCGTGTGTAATAAAATTGAAGTTTCGTTGTGAGGGTATTTGGACAGATAGGAACAGTAGCAATTTTAAAGCGCTGGCGAGTTGACTTGTTAATAGCTGCTGAAATGGAAATTACTCGGTTAAATTCAAAACTTCTTAATCACCTCGTTCCGCTTTTGGTTTGGCTCACATTTGAGGTAGAATCGTTTGAAGGCTATCATAGTTCCGCTTGGAACACGAACTCTGAAAGTGATTTTCTATGGAAGGGCCACAATAATTTCACTGTTCAAAAATCGCAATCCGATGTGTTCAAGACAATTCACGAGTGGAAGTTTCTGGATTTTGAGTTCTCTTCCTACGATCAACGCAGGCGAGCCATAGCAAACGGGTATTTTTGTTTTTATTTACTGTTAATTTAGCATCGCTATACATAACTGGTCTTTGGTATCGGTATTTTCAATTCAAAACAAAAATCCCATGATCTCGTTAATATGCATAACAAATGCACTTATTAATAATTTCTTACATATAATAATTACTTTCTTGAATTTTTGTATTTTTTTAAGAGCATTCATTCCTGAAAACAATTTACCACTGGGCGTTGATGTTTTTGAAAACCGAATATTCATAACGACACCTCGATGGAAGGATGGAGTTCCGGCGAGTTTGGGTTACGTGCCTTATCCGTCCGAAGTGAGTCCGTCGATTAGACCGTTTCCTGATTGGGAATCGCATGCCGATCCCTATCAACCCGATTGTGACAAAATCATTTCCGTTTACCGTACATGCATTGATGTGTGTGGACGTTTGTGGGCTATTGATTCGGGAATTGTCAACGCCACCATAAGTCTGAATCAGATCTGTCCGCCGAAAATTCTGGCTTACGACTTGCGGTACAATGACGCCTTACTTGTGCGTTATCATTTACCGGTGGATCAGGTGAAACAAGATTCACTGCACTCAAACATCCTGGTCGATGTGACCGAAGACAATTGCCAGAATGCATACGTGTACGTTACCGATGTTTGGCGCTTTGGTATTGTTGTCTTCAGTTTGGCCAGCAATCGTAGTTGGCGCACAACCAACTTCAACTTCTCGCCGAATCCCATCGCTGCCGATTTCAACATTTACGGCCTCAACTTTCAGTGGTTGGATGGGGTTTTCGGAATGAGCTTAATGTGCCCGGAAAACGGTCATAAGCCAAATCCTCGGCGACAATGTAATTTGTATTTTCATCCCATGGCATCGTTTAAAGTGAGTTCATATGATATGACATGCTCTTTTACAGATATTATTGAAATATTTAAATTAGGAATTTATAGTGTCCACATCAGTGCTGCAGGACGAGAACTTGTGGGTCAGTGGTGCTCAAAACATCTCTCAATATTTCATTTCCATAGGTGATCGCGGCAAGAATGGCCAGTCTTCCACATCTGGGATCGCGTTCAATGGTGTACAATTCTTTACGCAAGTGCACCGTGATGCGATTGCCTGTTGGGATACTGCTAAACCGTATTTTCGCAGCAATATTGCGTTGCTTATGTCCGATGATAAGAGTCTCATACAGTTCCCAAACGATTTGAAAGTGGACAAAAAGCAACCTGATCAAGGAGTTTGGATAATGAGTAATCGTCTTCCAGTGTATCTGTATGGTCAACTGAATTTCAGTGAAATAAACTTTCGCATTTTGCGAGCGGATGTCCAACAGATTATTTCCAACACTGTTTGCGACCCAAAAAGAAGGGGCAAAACCGAACCCTCTATTGGTTCATTATATGAAGGCCAATGTTTGTAATAACCCAAGATTTATCTGTGGTGTAATATATGTAATGATCAATGCATAATAAATATGAAACAATTTTGTATTATATAGGTGGCCTTGCCAAAAGTAAACTAGGTTCTTTTACTGTCACCGTTGTGGTGATCCATGGGAGATAGTTTTGTATATTGAAAGCGTTTGTCGACTTCTGCTTTGACACAGATCTTTGGGAGGTACAATTTTGGGTTGTTTTATTATACATGACAAATACATACATTATTTACAATTCTCAATATAGTTTTTTTAATTCAGTTATTTTTTTTCATAGCAATTTGTAACATTACATGCTTAGATATAAGACATAGTAAAACGCATGCGTACATAAACGATCATATGCGAATACAACTAGTTTTGGACAGTTGCGGAGGAATGTTGAATGCTCCTTTCAAATTCTTCTAAACTCAATGCTTGATTCACATTTAATAATGGTAATTTACCAGCTGAAGCTTGTGCAAGCAGTTCTGGCGAAAACCATTGGGCTAATTGATTACTTGTAGGTGAAAGTTTTCCATCGCGCTGATAATTCATAACATTACTCTTGAGTTCGGATTCGGCATTCATAATTCCTACACATAAAAGATGTATACAAAAAAGGGATCATCAAAGAATATAACTGAGTGAATTGATTTGTAAGTTTACCTATTCTATTTGGCAACTCCATTTGTTGATGTACATGGGGAGGCTGAACCATTGCTGGAATTGGCAACGGCCTAGGCAAAGCCAATATCCGATGTGGATGCGGAAATATTTGGTTTTGTCCCATAGGAAACACCGGCGATCCCGAATTTATCATTTGGGGATTACTTTTGACCCTCTGCGTTAACTGATGTTCGATCTTATTGGCATACAACATGTTTTGCGGCATAGGTTGTTGTGGATGTACTTGAATTGGTACAGGTCCTTTCAAAATAGGGCGTCCTTCTTGAATTAATGAAGTTGAGTTTATTATATCGATACGATAATATATATTACATTGTCTGATTTTTATATTTTAAGAAATATGTGTAAATACTGCATTGCTTACCCAAAGGTTTTTGCCATTTAATAGGCTGGGAATTTCGCATTTGGGAAGCAAGGTGTGGTGATTCAATTGTCTGAGGGGACAATTGCGAGGCACCATTACTCAATTGTGGTTGCTGATTTGTGTTATGTCCTCCCAAAATCATACGTGGAAGTATGGCAGGTAATGGATGTGAAAAAGTTTCGCCTTGCTGTGGATGTTGTTCTATAAACGGTCTGGCAATTATGCCCCTATTTTCAGTATGTGGTATTTCTTTGTCGGCAGTCATTTTCCTTAAAACAGACGTAGGAGTGAACGCTAGTGGAGTTGGAGTTTGATGTGGCAAAGATGGCTGAGTAATGTGCATTTGAGTAGGTAATATCCTTGGATGTGGCACCGGTTGCGGTAACATTTCAGTCATAACTGTCATATTTTGTTGTGTTTCTGCTTGCGTCGAAATGGACATCACATCTGCGACATGCTCCTGTGCAGTTTTCCGACCGCTATCATGTGGGTTGTCGCTGATTTTATTCATAACCTGCATCTCCCTGGAGTTCACTATATATAAAAACAAATTTGATTGTGGTCAGAACAATCGCATATTATAAATACCTTGCATTCGAATAATATCCTCTGGAACTATGGGAGGAACCATATGTGGGTTGGAATGGGGGAATGGCGCATGTTGCAACATAGCCAACGGGACGGGAGAGTGAATCTGCTGAGAATATAGGGTCGAGGCTATCAACGGAAAGTGTGGCAAAACAGAGCAAATTATTTCCTTCATATGGGGATTTGTATTGGGACTGCGTAGTTTTTGCTCCAGAAATTGTATGGAAATGTCACCAAGAATTAAACCTATAAGGAACGTGTTAGCAATATATTGGCAAAATATGGAGTGTCACTTGCCTTTCAAGACATGTTCAGCTTCAATTATTTTTTGCGGATGTCCATTAAAAAACGCAATCACATGCGGCATAACAAAGTCGATAATTTGGAAATTATTTTTCCCATGATGAAACAACGGAACCTCATAGTGCATCGGCAGAGTAGCATGGGGTGGCATCGAATTGTTGGGTTCGCCGTTTTTCACTAATTCGAAGGTCTCACTGTTTTCCGGCTGGGGAACTATTATATTTAACTCTGTTTGTTTCTTGTTTTCGGATCCAAGTTGCTCGAGAAGTCTTTTAAATGCCTCAGTGTCTGGAGTCTGGTTCTTCGAAGAGCAAGATGTGTTATATGAAACAGTCTCACCATTCTCAATAAAAGAATGCAATTCACATTCTTTTTGTACGGGCGTATTTGATAAATCATTTCCGTCAA
Organism: Themira minor; assembly: GCA_001014575.1. Taxonomy (NCBI): domain Eukaryota; kingdom Metazoa; phylum Arthropoda; class Insecta; order Diptera; family Sepsidae; genus Themira; species Themira minor. The sequence goes on from JXPZ01031966.1 coordinate 31,481, forward strand.
ATTTCCTCATTCTTGCCTCCAATTCTTCAACACTTGGTATTGATACTAGGAATGAAAGATAAAGCAGATTTTGTTTTTAAATACAATAGATTAAACAATTACTTCAAGATTGACATACCATGGGATGGAACACTGTCGTGTTTAAGTTTGGTTTGTTGGATAAAATCCATCAGCATATTTGAATGATTGGAACGTTCACTTCTATTGTAATCTAAAAGGAAGACAAGTCCAATATCATTTAAAATATCTCTTTGCTCTTTGTTATATATATATATAAATGTACCTTCTTTCTTTGTATCAGCGGTGCAGCTGATTTGATTGACTTCCTTATTCTCATTATTACCAAACCATCGACTGAATCTTGAACCTTCGATAACAGTCCTCTCATTTCGGGAATCTCCTTCGGCTCGCTGTATGCAATTGGTATAAAAAAGACGATTATCAGAGAAATCATATCACATGAACGATGGTGTTCAATTTAACAGTTTCACAGTCGTTGCAATTGGAGTACAACTAACCATTAAATTGTCGTTAAGTGGTTCCATATTAAGGAAGTTGTCAAAATTAAAATCACCATGTCTCGAATCATCGCTTTTAACATGCTTTTCATTTTCGTCAGAGTCGATTGCAGCGTCATCCTCAAGTGAACTGCCGTCATTTCGAGATTCACTGAATTCTTTTGTTGGCTTGTTTTCAATGATGTTAGAATTGCAATTCGAAGTCGCCGGTTGATAGTCCGAATTATTCAGAGCATTGTTTGCACGACTATTTTGTATGTTACTTAGCATTTCCAATGATAAGCAATGTGCTGGATCAGAAGAACTCGCTTTGCCATCTCCTTTCTTCTGGGGAAACTTAGACTTGGAATTTGCGTTCCGATTGTACGGTTCGTCCAAATCATCAAACCCATGCAATTCTATGGTGTCATTCTGAGAAGTGGGACCACCACTAAACCATTCTGGCTCTTCATTTCGATCATTGTACTGGTATGAGCGTCGATGACGCATCTGGTTTTGATGATGATGACCGTTTTTGAATGTCTCTCCATTGTCCATGGAAGATGTTGAGCGGTTGTTCGGTATGGAATTTTTATTACTTGTTTTATCGTGTCCCCTGTCTTCTACGTTTTTACGATGAAAGGAGCGTCTGTCGTTACATCTCTCCGGAATTCGAATCACATTGCGTTGAACATTTTGCGTATGCGTCTCTTTGTCGGCAGTTTTGCTACTTGAAAAGAAATCATTTTCTGGACTACGAGAATCCCAGTTCACATATGCTTGAACCAATCGACCACTGCCAATTCGGCGTTCGGAATTTAAAACACCGAGCCGTGTATTGTGCATACGTGCAGGAGACTTTGACTTGGCAGTATTTCGTTTTTGTCCCAATATTTCATAGTCATCTAAAAATTTTAAAATAAAATTATTAATAAAGTACTCAGAACGAATTAAAGTGTTTGATGATACACATTAAATTGAGATACCTTTACCAGATACATTGCATATGAGATCAAAACTCAGTTACCTGGTATTTTCCGGCTGTGGTGTTGATAAGATTCATGTCCATCCGTTCGTTTTTCATCGGCGTCATCCTTGTGTCGCGATCGACCCCTACTCCTCTCTAACGGGGATTCGTCGCGTGTCTCAGGAGAATTTCCTTTCGACACAATGGCAGGGTTGCTGCTCTGCGATGTGGCAGCAATGCGTCGTTTAGCAAACGCCGGCATCAAGTGGGCCGAGGATATACTTCGATGATCCATGACATTGTTCGGCGAGCCAAGAGACGAAATTACATAATTTGAAGATGTATTCAATGCCGAACTGTCGTTTCTTATAGACATTGGGCGTTGAGCACGGGCATTGGAGTCCGCATAGCTGGAACTCGTTGTCGCGTTGTTCGCACTCTCTATGCTCTCAACAGTACCGCTATTCCCGGTATTATTGCTCTTGACTTTCCACACTCCCAGCAACTGCAACCGCATTTGCAGATCTCGGCTCGGCTTCTTCCTTGAGAGTTGCTCATTTTTTAAGAGATATAGCGTAGAGCGAGTATAGCGGTGTATCTCCGCATTTTCACAATCTACAGTGTCCATGGAGTCTTTGTGGAATTCGACTGTTCTGCTGGCTGAAGAAGTCATTATGGAATAATTGGGCCTGTAATTGAGGAATATCACGAAATATTACATTTATGTCTAACATTTTTGCAATAATCCAACTAAATGATCTCCCTCCACACCAATGAGCTTAACATTTTTTTTACTAAGAAATCTCATTGTTAATGCTTTAATAAAGAAAAGTAGCCAAAATGGCATTAAAATGTTGAAAGTGGATCAAATAAAACGTTGGCAAAAACGAGATAACTCTCTCCCTGTAGGTGCCATCTGCGTTGTAACAAAGAACTTTATGATAAAAACAATTATTCATATTTGTTTGGTAAGTTGTCAATTTCGAACGAATTAACACATACAAATTCAATTTCCAATTTTTGTTTATCTATAAATACGGGGATAAATAAAACAAGTGGTAATCAATTTATATAGATGATTGTTAAAATTTTCTCTTTATCTTTGAAACATGAATGATAAACAAAATAAAATTTCGCAGTGGCAAAAAATCCTCAAAGACGCGTACGAAATTGACAACCAAGTGAATTATGGAAAACAATATTGGAAATATTCGAGAGATTCTCGTTACATTTATATGCTTGTTTTTTACTTTATTTTGCACACACTTTTAATACTATAATTTTAATATATTTTATTTTGCATCAAATAAAGTTGAGTGAACTTCCACCATTTTGTGCACTCACATCTGAACGAATAGGGGAAAAAGACAGGGAAGGCAGAATAATAACAACATTGAGATTATATTCGGGCATTTCATTGGATAAGTGTCAGATACGCGTACCACAGAACCCAATATAATTTCCAAAAATTGCAAACCCATGAAACAGAGTTGCTTCAATGCTGACATTTCAGTTTAATAGTACACGGTTGCATTAGAAAGTTATTGAATAGATTAAAAATTAAAAATATTAGGTCAATATTTAATTTTATAATTAAAGATTCTGTGTGTTTCAAATGAATAACTGGTATGTTATTTGAAACTCCAGATATGTGATTAAATTATATATTATGTTATTACATTTTTTTCTTCAATATCAAAACCTTCACAATTACTGCAAATAAGTGCATAAAAAAATTCCAAAAATTCTGACTTAACATACTTTAAGCTATTCCAATTTATTGGGCGTTTTGTGATTTGGAGCGCCAACAGGACCTTTTATAAATTGTCAAGATAGAGAATCATTTGTTAAAATGACCATAACATAGTTTAATTTTTTGCTATGTTGTATTATTTATGAAAATTTACTGATCAATGATAAATATGAACTTATTTTGTATACAGTTAATATAGATTATTTAATACAACAGTTATTTATATAAAGTGATTTATTTTTAACTATGTGAATTGAATTTATTAGCTGTTCATAAAAAATTTGCGAGTAAAACCTTTTAATTATTATAAAACGGTATTTTTGTGATCGTCGTGGAACATTGAATACTAAGATATCCTGTTTATCTAATTCAAATGTTCCCATCCGAAAACATTTTGTTGTATCCGACATTTTCCTTACATTAATGACTTTCCATCGAAGAAGACAAAAGAGGAAGTATCTCCACCAAAAGCTTCAACATCTATGCAATTCCTTTCACAAACTTTTAATTCATTAAAATTATCTAAAGATATACAATTGCACGTGTATTCTTATACAAGAAGATTCATTATTTAGAAATGATCAATATAACAATACAGACTCTATATGTTTTTAAGCAATAAACTGTAGTTGTTAGGTATATCGTTTAATTGGTTGACAAGAAGACTAATACACAAAGCCATACAGAAATGCAATATTTTGTTCATTCATTGAAGTGTTCATCTTCATATCGAATTTGTGAATGAAATTTGTATGTCCGAGCATTTGTGCGTACGTATTTATGGAGCGTTTGTACGTATGTTGTTATACTATCTATATATGTATGAAGTTGTCTGAAATAGGGACGAACGACCACGTCGCTAGACATTTTTGTACTACAAATATTCTGTTGGCCATATTAATGACGTCAATAAAAGCTCACCAATTTCAACTGCGCATGACCTCACATGGATGGCTGCGAACACACTCATGCACGTACATGCACGCATATAGCATACCGATTTCGGCTGGGCTTTAATCCTTATGAAAGAACTTGTGTGCGTCTCATGTGGGTGTTAGCATGGCTGATAGGTTCTTTGGAATACGACTGCAACATACATATTCTTGCGTTCATTCATTCACGACCAAAGACCGAGCGAGCCAACGACCGAACGACCCATCGAACGAACGACGCGACCACTTTACTTGAAGGGATTGTATCACTACGTTATACTTCGTCGACGGATCAAGTTCTCAGGCGACACACTTCGAAATTCACTAGATTTCGCGGATGTAAGAAACAAAGTCGTTCCCATTCAAAAAATCAAAATACATATATAATTGCAAATATTGGAAACATTAGGTTATTTTATATGCAAAAGCAATGCGATTTCAATATTGTAGTGATTAGGAAACAGTTTAGAATATAAAATTGTTGCGTTTGTTCGAGAATCAAATGTAATGGAAAAGTGGTCAGAGGGGCGTTATTTGTTATGTGGTACGCAGTTGTGAAAAGAAGTGTTCAGTGCAGTAAATACGGGCGGAGGCAAACAAGCAAACAAACTGGCGCTCTTCAAGTACATACAAAGTTGTGCTCCTACAGAGCTTAGAGGTTCCCAAACATTATAGTCCCCAATAAATCAGTGACTTCCCTATGCCATCGAACAATTTTAATACATAGTCAAATTGAAATCCCAACTGACAAAATTATCATGCAAATAGAATACACACACATATAAGTGAGTGCAAACCGAATAGTGCCTGAAATGTATTTATATTGAACAGTGTCTCTCGGTATTACGCCTAGTGGATCTTGTTATTGTACTTGAGCTGATGTGTACGTTAAAAGCTCAACCAGTAGGCGAAGCTCCTGATTACATAAAATACCTACACACTCGCGTAATCTACATATACACATAAGATACATACATACATACGCTTACAAAATTGGTAGGCATTCCCACCAAACACTTTAACTACTGGTCCGAATACCTATTCGCATTCGTTACAACAGTATATTTTCTGGCCACAACCACAACAATACCAACAAAAATTATTATTATATATGCATATTGAGCACGTTTGTTACACAGATACATACACAACAATCATATATATGAAATTTGTTTTATTTGCGTTCAGAGGGCAAGCATGGAAATAATGAAGGAAATGGCAAAAATAAACAACCGAAAAATATGGTTTTTACATTACCAAAAAAAAAAAAAAAAAAAAACCAACAAAAAAAATGTTTCAAAAATTTTCATCGAAATGCAAATGTNAACATTAACAACACCAGGAATAACATTACCAACAACAAACAACAACAACACAAATCATACACATGAACAGAAACACAGTCCACATCAAAAACAACATGAACAGAGGATTAAGTAACTGCGCCGATGGTCTTAGTGGATTAGATAAGAGAAAAGGAAAAGTAAATATATGCATTGTAAAATATTCAATATGTTCAATTAACAATTTGCACAAATGTTCCTCTCTTTAATATTGCACTTGGTTATATTAAACGAGGTCTCAATGTACTCAATGTACTCGTACTCATCTCACTGCACCACACCAAATGTGCTTTCACATGGACTTATTTTTATTTGATTTTATTGTTTTCCAAATTTCTAAATATATGTTTTAGTATGTCCTTCCGTTTGTAACCCCAAAACAAAAGGTATACAAAATTAACACATTCTTCTGAGTCTAGTTTTAACAAGTATATTCATAAAGGATGGTGTCAAATACGTTGATAATACTTTAATTTGATTATATTTTTTGTTTTTTTTTTTATAGTTACCTTATTTGCACGAATGTCACATATAAATATGTGTATGTATGTTCTTATCACAATGCCAAATTTGCAACAGTATGACACGCTAATCACAATCATAATTTATTTATTATAATTTTGTATTGTAAAATCTGTACGTACTGTAAAATTGAATTAAAGAATTTCGCTAGATCGCGAATACACAGCACACGCACATTCCTATTTGCGCACTGGTAGTTTTGCAAATATTTATACTATACAATACCGTTTCGAACGGACAACATTTGCGAGTAAACAATAATATTTATCTAATTCTCTTCTATCTTTGTTAATGCAAAATTGAACAGACGTCAGTAGGGCTGCATCCCAAACAGCTTCATATCAATAATAGAAATACCGAATGTAATTACGAGTGCTTTATGCAGCAATCAACTAAACAGGGACATTCATAAGCGGAACTTTAATCTTGTACCATATCAAAGAGTGCGATTTTGCAAACCATGATTCAAATTCAAGTTCCTGTAAGTTTTAAACGCCGATAGGTATGTTATATGATTGGTTTTATTGTATTTTAATTTCATTCTGAATTAGGTGTGTAAACAATTCTTCAAAAGGATATATGTCTTCCTAATAATATTAACTGTATACCGATGTAGTATCGCAAGTACTACAAGTATAGAATACAACAATGGTCGAATCGTACCAAAGCTCAATAGACGCAATCATGACTACGACGGATCGGCAGGGGGCCAAGACGACCCCGAAGACCGACCCAATGACACCAATGCCGGAGGTATGGTCGACGGCATCAAACCAGCTATTATCGATCCAGGTAGAGCGGTATCCAGGGGCGGTGAAATTCTGGTGCCAAAGGCATTTCCAATAAGCCCACAAGAACCCACATGCGAACAACTCAGGGCTATGTGGATGTAAGAGTTCAAAATGTGAAATTAATATCTATTTTTACTAAGGTTTCTCTTCGGTAATTTGTTTTCTCTAACATATAGTTTTTCCAAACGACAATCACGAGCAGCAGAGATGACAAACGAAATACCAACATATCGGGACCCATTTGCATACAATGTTTGGGATCCCTACTATTCCACAACTCGCAGTTTAGGAGCGTAAGTCTAGCAATAAATGGTCATGTGCATTTATTTAAGTAACTTGCCATGTAAAATAATATACTGTCAATTCATTTCCGAATATTCAAATGTCTGGGGGTTGCGTTTTATGCTCTAAAGTCTGATGACATTCGCTTTGATTTGTTTTTGAATCAAGGCCAATATTAAAAATTGACTTTTTCAATTTTTCCATAATTTTGTTTAAATTCACATGATTCACAATTCAAATTGGCTCTCTAAAATTACTCTGTCACAATTGTCTATAAGTAAAAAATAAATTACATTTATTTTTTAAGAGTGCGTATGGTACCTCACTTTGGCGATCGATTACGTCTACCGGTGTTTGGACGTGTAGTCAACCGTGAACCCATGTTGTCGCGCGTCCCAATGGCTGGTCAGCACCAGCGACACAATGACGAAACTAACCCTTTGTCTAAAATTTACGGAGCCGAGTTAAAGCCATCTGCGAGTACCATGTCCTTTAGACGGCCGCCATCTAGTTACCGTTCGGTGGCGCCCAGCAATGTTGATGGCTATAGTTATGGTGGTATCGGTGGTGTGGTGGGTAATCCGAATTCTGTGCCCGTTCAAGGAAGTTTTCAAAAACTAAAAGAGCTTATTTGGACCGAACGCGCAAAGGAACTGAACCAACAACGGCGTGCAGAGGAAATGGCCGCAAGAGCAGCAGTTCTTAAGGAAATAGCTAATGGACAAATGTGGGTCCTGAAATCTATTCTATTTTGTAATTCAAACACCAACCATTAGAAAATTAATTTTCGTTTGATTTATTGATAGTATACATTCGGCATTGCCGTATAAGGGGACTCCAAGGTCCGAGACAGCTTTAATGGATGAAAATCGCACTCCGGATAGAGAAGGCAGTTATCAACAAGATCGAATGTCTATAGTGAACAGTCAATCAAACGATAATAAAAATAGTTATAAATTTAACAACGACAACAAAACGAATACATACAACAATCGAAATGGCAAATCATCGAGCAGAAGTTTAAATAATCGCAAAGAGCAAAAAACATTGAATTCCTCAATATTTTCCGGAAATCGAGCAATGACCGCTCGGCATGTTGACAGGTTTGGATTAGCACAAGATCATTCAACATCCAGTGAGACACCGGATACTGCAAATTTGGGCCACATGAAGACATATCCATTACGACCGTCACATTTTCGTGAGAGGAATCGCTCATTATTCAAGCAGGTAATTAACATTCAACTAAAAGTGTAGTAACTAGACACATCACTAAAATCTGAATCATGTATTTCAGAACACTGGCAGTGATTATTTTCAACGAAATACACGATTTAATCAAAACAGTAACGATGAGCGAATTAACGCTGTTCTGTACCAACATTTCCTTGATCAGCTACTACAAACGGTTCATCCAATGGAAAGATCACATTACAATCCGGCAAGTTCTTTGATTGAAAGTGTCCCACAATTCGCAGGAAAATACACAGATGACAACGATATATTGTACGCTGATGACCAAGACCAACAGACCAATGGTAACGGTGAGGATCTCGACGTTGAAGGTGATGCTGATGACGTAAACTATGATACTATTATCAATGCTCCTACTAAGAACAGTGTATTTGATGCATTTCAAGAGACCATTCAATATTAAGAGTTGGTGCATTTGGAAGACACCAAATTATATGAAATTCATCTAAATCTAAAGCCTCTCTAATATGCGCGAAAACTAACCATTACGATGGATAATGTGAAATCAAATTGTAGGAGTAGGAACAATCAAAGAAATCTCGTATGACAATAAAATGACAATAACTCTTTATAGATTGTACTGTTTATAGGATATCTACCCAATGTGGACTTAAGAGTAACAAACAAATGTATTTGGCAGCTATCATTTTAAATCAATTAAATTTATATAAATATATATATGTTTAGCTTGAATCAACATTGAAAACTCTTATTGTCAATCATTTGTGTATGATTGCACCACGTCATTAAAATATGTTATTTTAAATAAGTTCCTTCTTCCCATTCAAGCATTCAATATATATGTGAAAACTGACTTACAAATATATATACATGAATAATTATATATATATGTATATTTATGTATCACATCTACATATCTATATGTATATCTAATACATTTGTATTAAATGTTCTATAAATGTACTTGATACTTTTTAAAGTCTAGTTCTAGAAGGGAGCCACAGGCAATTAGTGACAATAATAAGCAGTCTTTCCATAAGAGCTCGTAACAGCTTAAGTTCGCAAATACCAACATGAAAATCATTTGAAATGAAATGTCCCTCTCGAAATCCGGGACACATGTTAAATGGAATCATGAACTTGTTTTTCTTTTCAACTCCAATCATTTTTACTTTACACTAATCCAAATATGTATGGATATGCAATACAAAATTGTTGCTAATGAATTTATCTAATATATATAAAATTAGTGCAACTTGGATTGTAAAGGGTGGAATAAAGTGTTGCCGGAATCCAAAGGATCTGGTTGTGTCGGCGGTTGTTTTCACAATACGATATATGCAAATGATTCATTACCAAATGTTACAGATGACTAACGTGCTGAGCTGGTACTGGTGTGAGTGTGGTATGGGAGAGGTGCATCAAAATCATGTTACCTAGCCCACCCTGTTGTTGCCAATTAAACGTTTAAGATCTTTCTAAAATAGTATGGTAGTTGGATAAGTTTTAATGAAATTTGAGAAACCAATGTACTATAACGATTTGTCAATTTTTCTGTAATACCAAAAAGTGAAATAGTTTTTGAGGTCAAACAACGATACTCTAAGGATTTAGGCGAAACCATACAAATAAGACGATGAACTAGAGTGCGAGCGACTAAGCAAATTACTACGCATTTGTTGGATGTTTATGTGCTATATTATTGTGAAAGAAGTAATTATTTGTATTCAAAGATGTTCTATATTCATAAGTTATCCAAAGTGTAATGCAACTGCATATTATGTATTATAGAAACTAATCTATTGTAGTAAAACTATCATATTATATATACAAATCTGTTTTTATTATTATTGCATGTAAATTTCAATGATATATTTATTTATATTATATAAATAGCAAACGGAGGCAATTGTTTCAGATTTAAAAAAATGTTTAAGAATAAAAGAATTCATCAAGTCAAACGAGTTGATATAAGCTTTTCCTACATGGTATTACCAAATATCCCAATCTTTTCTTTCACGACNTTCCTACATGGTATTACCAAATATCCCAATCTTTTCTTTCACGACGTCAACGTCTTCTCTAGGTGGACCACAATTGGAGTGATAAGATTCTCCGTTAATTGGATTTTGTGTTTGTCCAAGATTATACGCAGACATTTTAAATGGGTTATATAATATGGTATAAAAATACGATAGATGCAATTCAAATTATAGAAATTGTTCTATAACAATTTATTTATTTAATATTTTACTGTAACTGTAAATTAAAATCACATTGAGAAAACTAAACAATTTGTATTGGGTACATGATAGATTGCTTGTTATGCAGAGCAGTGTAGCTGGACAAGTTTATTCTGGAATTTTTACCAAATTAACAATTAAATAATGGAAAATTATATATAAACAAATATATATAGATGTATAAACATTAAGTTCTAAATTAAACATTATTATGTACTAAATGATGTGTTCATATCGAGGTTCGTGGTGTGTTTTTTGGAGTGTACTCTGTGCAACCGCTAAGGGTGGATATGCCTTGTTTTAGAACTAGTTGGGTATCTCTAACGCTCTCTTTGTCAGTTATTTATAACGTGATACATACATACATA
>JXPZ01031978.1:3599-27443 GCA_001014575.1 Themira minor
TATTATTTTAAATTAAATTAATTTAAACATTTAAGATTATATTATATATACGTATATATATGTATATATATATATGTATCTATATAACAACACATGTATTGTATAATATCATACGATGAAATTATTCTGTCATTTCAATCATAATACCAACAACAAAAAAAGGATTTATTGTACACATATTCTTTGTTCTTTTTGAATTACCGCAAATTATATGGTCCTAACGTAATGGGTAGGTATGAAGGAGGTTTGAAGGGTTCCACTAATGTTTCGGAGGAATAAAAACTATCAGTCAAGATTCCACATCGATTGAATATTTCAAATTGTTAACTATTTGAATATGAAATTGGTAAAGACCCACATGGCGCTTCTCTAAGGTTTGGTCTGCTTTTGGGTTAGTTCACTTTTGCAGGGAATAGCAACGAGCAAGCAATATAAAAAGGGAAGACCTAGCTAATGCTTTAAAACCATTTCATATTGAGTGCATTCAACTTGGGGGAGCTAAGTCAATAAATGATCATGAAAATTTGATTTGTGAACAGTTGTGAAATTTACTGGTAATCAAATGCTTTCATCTGTGAAGCCAATGTCAATTTGAATTCTCATTGAAATTTAGAGAGAACAGTTGGAGGAAAGTTGCCAATGGCTGTTACTCCGTATGACTGAAATTTGTCTTCCATTAATTAAGACCTGGAGTTTTAATGAACTGCCCTCAGTAGTGTAAAACCCGAATGAATTTCAGATTATTAAGAAAACGAAAAGCCATGTAGAGGTAATCTGTCAAATAAACATATGGCTGATTCGCCATATAAGAGTAAACAAATTTAAAAGGAATTTCAAGTGATGGCGAAAAAATTCCACAGAAAATTAGAGTAAAAATGCTCAAGATCTTGCTTTTGTCGCTTTGGCAAATTATTGAATTATCGTTAACCTCTACAGGTAAATTATTGACGTTTTTCGTGTTCGTTGAATTTGCATTGTAGACTGACTATTGAAGGTCTATCAATGCCTAGGGTTGCACAGTTATGTACTAGCCCAGTGAAAATACGGCAACACTCTGTTCATTGCTGTATATGTATGTGTATATTTATATGTACGTATATATAATGCGGTATTCTCGATTGTGGACGCACGGATGCACAACAAGTTATTTGCAAAGCGGCGCGAAGTTTTCTCTGTGACCTAAACTAAAGAATTTACGCTTGACTGTCACAATGGCAGCCAGCAAGGTTTCCCCGGAATGGAAGAAACGAGTTAAAATCGAATATATAAAGATACGTCAGCAGAAGCGTCGCAAACGTGCAGGTGAAATTAAAGAAGCGTGGAACAAGAATTGGTACGTATCGGCTGCACTGCAGGTTACACAAGACGTGGAGCAACACACTGACCCTCATGCTCGTTTGGTTTTCGTCTTAAACCGTCATCGAATAGGGGTGTGAAGAAAACGCCCATCCCAAAGTCCATTTCGATCTAATGGAATTTCAGTTGCAATTCCCATTAGTGCGTAGCTCTGCCAAATTTCTAAGTTAAGCTGTTGCTTGGCCCTTTAAATTGTGATTTCAAACCTTTTGAAGCTTTAAGAATACAAAGAGAATACTTACGACTTAAATTTTGCCCATCGGGTTTCTCAAATGTTTTCTCTCAGTTAAATGGGAACAATTTTGTTTTTTTGCAACCATGCCTATAATATTTGAATTCTCTGACCCGCTCACCAAACACAGGGATATTCACAACCATAACGTACAGGATTTGTATTGCGAGTCTAAGGAGTGGAAAGCATCGCCGTACGAACCGTCACATGTGGACTGTGCCAAGCGGGCCGAAGTGACCACTTTCAATGGCAGCGTGATGGGCGAGGTGCAGCGTGTACCCATATGTGTCATCAACTCGGTGAATCCCATACCAACCATGTACACGTGGGCACCCACTCAACAGAACTTCATGGTGGAGGACGAAACCGTGCTGCACAATATACCGTACATGGGGGATGAGGTGCTCGACAAGGATGGCAAGTTCATCGAAGAGCTGATCAAAAACTATGACGGCAAAGTTCACGGCGACAAGGATCCATCCTTCATGGACGACTCGATTTTCGTGGAATTGGTGCAGGCCCTCATGCGCAATTACACCATGGAAATGGAAGAGACGAACCGTGGCAATAAGCCAGACAAGCCAATCGCAGGGAACGAAGAACAAACGGACAAGCCGACAACAACACCAACCACGACTACGACCAAAACCACCACACCCCGACAAGAGGAGGCCGCTAAAGAGAAATTACCATTTCCGGCGCCTATCATATTCCAGGCGATTAGTTCGAATTTTCCCGATAAGGGTACACCGCAAGAGCTTAAGGAAAAGTGAGAGTCATCAATTGGGATTTTTTTGTTTTGAGCGAGCTTTCATTGTTTCTGTTCACCTACAGATACATCGAATTAACGGAACATCAAGATCCGGAACGACCACAGGAGTGCACCGCGAATATCGATGGCGAGAAAGCGGAGAGTGTGTCACGCGAACGTACGATGCATTCATTTCACACTTTGTTTTGTCGTCGGTGCTTCAAATATGATTGCTTTCTGCATCGTAAGTACAGTTACTTATATCGCCAGCCAAACAGTGGGAGTAAAATGTTCCGTTACGTCTCAATTTCTCTCCCCAACGGTGGTTTTTGGCGTGTTCTTTTTTTTGGGCTTCGATATTTTATTTCACCAAGAACACATTTATATTTTCAGGTCTTCAGGTCGGTCATGCTGGGCCCAACTTGCAGAAGCGCCGTTTTCCCGACATGAAGGCCTTCATTGAGCCCTGCAGCAGCGCGTGTTACATGCTTTTGGTTTGTGTTCATGCGTATGAATACTTGTGGGTGAATTTTTATCATTTGTTTGTATTGTCAATTAGGAAGGCGTGAAGGAGAAATTGGCGGCGGTGAGCAAGACTCCGCCGCTGGACTCAAGCAACGAGGCCAGCTCCGAGGACAGCAACGACAGCAACAGCCAGTACAGCAACAAGGAGTTCAACGGTGACAATTGGAAGGGCAACGCCATGTCGGTGAACACAGCAGCCACAGCGGAAATTAACTCAATCATGGGTAAGCCCGGTGGGGGTTAAACAATTTCATTTGATCTCATACCAATTCACACTTTTTCTCTGTCCAGCGGACATGATGAACACGACAAACACGAAATGCGAGTGGACTGGTGCAGATCAATCGCTGTTTCGCACATTGCATATTGTATTCCTCAAGAACTACTGTGCCATTGCACGAACAATGCTCACAAAAACATGCCAACAGGTGCGTTCCATTTGCAAGTTATGCATGCCTCACATTCACCATTTCGTCTTTGTCAGGTTTATCAGTTTGCCCAAAAGGAGGCCGAGGAGCTGTCCATCGAGGAGTTGCAACCGGACTATACGCCGCCGCGCAAAAAGAAGAAGAAGCAACGTTTGTGGTCGCTGCACTGCCGCAAGATTCAACTGAAGAAGGACTCCACCTCGAACCACGTGTACAACTACACGCCGTGCGATCATGCGGGACCGTGCGACGCCAACTGCTCATGCATCCAAACGGAGAACTTCTGCGAAAAGTTCTGTAACTGCAGCGGTGACTGCCAGAATCGTTTCCCCGGTTGCCGGTGCAAGGCCCAGTGCAACACAAAGCAGTGCCCCTGCTATTTGGCGGTGCGCGAATGCGATCCGGACCTGTGTCAAGCTTGCGGGGCCGATCAATTCGAACTCAACAAGATCACATGTAAAAATGTGTGCGTACAACGTGGCCTACGTGAGTTGATTCCTCCATTTTTCATTAGCACCACATTCACCACCTCTGCACAAATTTTTAGATAAGCATTTGCTGATGGCACCGTCAGATATTGCCGGCTGGGGTATATTCCTGAAGGAGGGAGCCCAAAAGAATGAATTCATCTCAGAGTATTGCGGCGAAATCATATCGCAAGACGAGGCCGATCGGCGCGGCAAGGTGTACGACAAATACATGTGCTCTTTCCTGTTCAACCTGAACAACGACTTTGTGGTGGATGCCACACGCAAAGGCAACAAGATACGCTTCGCCAACCATTCGATCAATCCGAATTGCTATGCGAAGGTGATGATGGTCAACGGCGATCACCGCATCGGAATATTCGCCAAGCGCTCCATACAACCAGGCGAGGAGCTGTTCTTCGACTACCGGTATGGCCCGACCGAACAATTAAAGTTCGTAGGCATCGAACGGGAAATGGAAATCGTTTAGGCCCCGTAAAATATTATAATATATAATATATTATTAAAGACGGCGTACATATGCCATGTATTTATTAATGCACATTGGTAGCGAACGCAATCAATAAGTGTAAATCAATACGATTTCAAACATAATAAAGATTAACACAATCAACTTATGCCCAACACGTCTCATCTTAATTATCAAACATTAATGCACACATCAAATTCCGGTTTGGAAGTAATTTCAGTATGTTCACATTATATTATTACGTTTTCTTATTCGGCATCAAATTATGTACTTGAAATCATTCCTTAAAAATTTCCTTTGTTTGCAGCCACCTCCATGCATTTTGCGCCGTCTTTAATCACAAAAATCATTAAATATTTTATGCATTAAGAAAAATAAACAATTCCCAAAACCATTTTCCAAACAAGTTCCAAAAAACAAGTGTTTACGTTGTCCACAAAAACAAGACGTCATACATATCACTACACTACATTTGTGGATGTTATTTCTCATAGACTATGGTCAAATAATGAACAATTCTTTACAGGTTCGAGAGAATCTTGCCTTAAACGTGTGTTTACAAAATCTTTACGGTCCATATTAATTATAAAAAGCAAATATAAAAAAATACGGTTGTTTCCATATTATTTTCACATTGCATATGTTTGTGTATAATATTGATCAATATATTCAATATCCCTCGTATATTGCCTAACATATTGGTATTTTTTTTATATATTGTTAATTAATTTGGGGTAATTTTGCAAAATGTTTGCAATATTATAGTATTTAAACAACAGCGAAAATTTTAAAAATCGAAAATTGAAAAACTTAAAAACAGAAAATAATTCCAAGATCACAAAAATGCGACATTGTGTCTTATTTTATAACAATATCATATATTATAAAAAAACCAAAATTAAAAAACAAAATAGTAAAATTTTTAAGTGCGATGCTTTGTTTTAGGCGACGGTTCTGGATTTGCTGTCCCGCATGTAACGGGATAAGAACAATTTTGATAACTTCTCTGGAGGGAATTCTTGTATGATCGTGGTGAGCACAACAAATCCCCAAACAAGGAAATGCAACTCTGCTCTCTCCCTTCAAACTCGTTTGTGAAACTGCATGAACAAAGACGCAGTTAGCCGACTAAAACTCAAAAAAAGTACAAATTTTATTCTAATTTTACTAAAATACTATGTACTTTATGGTAATATTTAAATAATAAAACAGATGCCCGTTTCGTTAACATTGAGTATGATAATTTTGTTTTCTAAATTAACCCCTATATGTCGGTTTTTGGACTCAAATGCATTTCCCAGGAAGCAGTTAGCACACCAATTTACAACAATTGTGAACCGACAAAAACTGGTTGCTCTTTTAGGGGGGGAGGGGTATTTTCTGTTCCATCATTAACCAACTAACCATCACTCCAAACATCAGAACAATGATGTCGTCTCGAGTGCTTTTGTGATTGCCGCCACATGCATTTGAATATACGAGTTTTATCGGGGCAAACGATAGTGCAATGCTCGTCAAAATAGAAAAACGTCAAACGAATAAATAATCTGTTGTTCATGCACATAAGGCATTAGCTTAATTCTATATTTTGCGCGAATTCGTTTCGTATAACTGAAAGTACAAAGAGTGGAACAAGAGCAGAAGCCAAAACGGTAAATAAATACAAAACTACGTAGAAGTGCACTGCACGAACCGAACTGGGCAGGAGGGAACGCAAAAAATTACCACACGGAAAGCGAACGTACAGCGACATACAAAACGAACGACGAAGCCAGCGAGTGTGTGCGAGTGAGCAAGCTAACGAACGAATGAATATTCACGGGCGAACAGTGACGCGAGTGAGTGGAGTGGAGTGTGGTGTAGTTTAGTAGAGTGGAGCGTGTTTATTGAAATTAAAAAAATATATATAAATACATACAAACATAAAAAAAATTACTTAAAAAGGAATTAATTTCTGCACAAGTGATATATTTGCAAAATAGTCGGTGGGGGGATCACAATCGTACCGCTGACATTATGATGAACGATGATGCTGTTGGCATCATGCAATCGCCTCCATCACCACAAACGACGAAGACAAAAGGTCCAGATGCTTTGGAAATCGACGATGGCGTTGAGATCGCCAATAGGTTGTACCATCCGCCGTCTTTGGACTCGGTGTCGATCGGGTCGCTCGCCTCAATCGAACGCCTAGAGCATCAGCAGCTGCTGCAGACCACACAGTCGCTGCTCATGGCCAGCTCCATTCTGGCACCCGGTGGATGTGGCAGTGGCCGTGGGTCTGCGCACATGCTGCTGCACGCGAATCCCTATGGGTCAACAAGCATCTTCGGTTCCAACGAGTCAATGAATTATGCGCACAACATGTGCCACACTAATGATGATGATGACGACCCCGACGCCGATGATGATGATTGTGGTGGTAGGGAAAACGAAGAAGCCGATCGTGGTGGGGGTTGTCGGGGGGCAAAGGGGGCAACGCCAACGCCACCATTGCCGCCACTGCCATTGGCCACCGCAAACAATAACAGTTATTATAAAAGCACTTCAAAGACAAAAACACCAGCAGCCGCAACAAAAATGTCAACGACGCCAGCTGGCATTACGGCAGCAACAACCTTCATCAATATCGACGAGCTGCTGCGCGAAAATCATTTTTTGCACGCGAAATTGCGCGAGGTGACAAACGATCGTGACCGGCTGCTGTGTGAAGTGTCCAACTTGCGTTTGGAATTGGACATGAGCGAATTAAAGCGGCTGCCAGAAGAGAGGTGAGTGAACACAAACAAAAATACAACTGTACATACTTCATATAAACATAAAATGAAATCACAAAATACTCTCAAGCAAAATTGCACACAAAAATTCCAAAATGCATTCAATCTTATTAGAAATATAGACCCTTATAGGAACCCGCTTCCCTTCAACTCATTCAGAGCCGTGACTCACAAAAATGCAAAAAAATGCCCCTTGAAGAGCACTCAAGTTTTTCTTGGCTCACTCCATACTTCGCCGCCGCTATACGACGGTAAGCACCTTTTTGGCCCACTCAGACCTGGGCCCTCCGTCTCTGCTTCCTGCCGTTCGGTCGGAAGTCCAATTAGAAAGGTGGTTTCATTTCTCACACTACGCCGTGTCCCTTCGTGTCGCAAGAGGATGGGTGGGAAGGAGAGATAAACCAGAATTGCATTGTCTTAACTTTAACCCCCATTGGATTTTTGCGTTCGTTTTCATTGTCTTGACTTACTGCAACAACCCCTGTCTGAGATGGTCTGAGTTTTGTTTTTGTTGTCCCCGTCACGTTTTGTCATGCACAAGCTGCGAAATATTCGAGTATTCCTGGCAAACCTTCATTTTTGTCACTTGAACACGCACCAGTGTGCAGTGTCAAGTTCGCCGCGCCAACAGCAACAACAACAAGAACTAGTATACTTTTTTGTTGCTGTTGTTGTGGTGTTGGGGAGGAAGTCGGAAATCTTGAAAAGGAAGTGCAAAAAAACGGAAGGAGAGTCAACACGTAAATGAAAAACTTGTTTAGGATGTAAACAAAAGAGGAAAGAAAAGGACAATGAATAAACCCCAAGGAAAACCCGTCTCCATATAGGCTCCAGGGGATTGTTCTGCCTGTCGGTGACTAATTTGCATGCAATTTTTATTTCCAATATAGATACTTAAGGTTGGATTTCGGTCATTCTCAAGTCACCCATTTATGTTTGGTTCGAATTTAACTATTTTTCTCGAAGTCTACTTGAACGTCTTAGTTAATTAAACCTTTCTAGTTCACAAGAAAATGGCTCACTTTTTTCTTTTAATTCACCAATATAAGCATACATTTTCAATTCAAACCCCGTATCGGTCCAATCAGTGTCACATTATGTTACATAGCACACCTGAGATAGCAAACTAAAAATTTTGACAAAATACTTTGCATTGCATTTCGGTTGAACCCTTTTTGGCCAGTTTTTCTGTCCTCTTCGTTATCAGTTGACACCAAAATACGAAAAAACAAAAGTCAAGACTCAATGCGTTGCCTGGCTATTGATTAGACCCAACAGACGTCAGTTCTGTTCTGTTATTCTTTACTCATTTTTTGTTTTCGTTATTTTCACTGTGTCGTTAGATAGTCACCTTATCTATCGGTGTGTTTGCTCAATTCTTGTCGTTTGGCGTTGGTATTTTTATTAATAATCGTATATCGTTTTTGTTGTTGTTGTTATGTTACTTAGTTGCTTACTTAGCGGGCGTTATCGTTAATTATTTACGGGTATTTGCGCTCGGTTGTGCGTTGACAGAATTTAAAACCGAATCGTAGGTAAATTTACTCATCCTCCCCCAACCGAACCCTATGCAAGCCATCCTCAGACACAGCTCTGATAACAACAGACATACAGACATAGACACAACAGACATAGTTCTGCACATTCAAAAGAATCGCTTACATTATATTTGTATATATTTTTGTTATCATTCGATGGGCACGAAATCATGACTTCCATTTGACATTGGCATATTTCGTCCGCCCCTCTCCCCCTATTTCTACAACAGTACGGCATGCGGAACCCAAACTTACATGAGTATCGTCGTGCAGTCAATGGGCGATCGGTAGTGTTCGTCTGCGTGAGATAATTGTTTTTCCCAAAAGTCATGATCAGCTGATTTCAATTTGCTATCGCATCAGCCATGCCAACAATAAGAACACAAATAACAGTAGTATCAAGAAGCCCAAGAACAATAACAAGTTGTGATAGAATTCGCAAAAGGAAAAATATAACAGCCATACACAGTTTAAAATGTGGAATTTCGTATTATCAAATTGAATTCAATTCAATCGAGAGAGAAAACAAGTAAAAAAAAGTATTGGCATATTCATTTCTCTACATTCGGGGGCTGGGGCTTATAAATTTTCTCAAACGGTTTGTAACGCCGCGTAAGAGGGAGATCGTTTAAAAAATCAATAAAATATACAAAATGATTGCATTTCGGTCCGAAATATCCTTAAATGGATCAAATATGTACGCCTTTTTTAATTTTATTTCAAATTTTTTAAGTTGATGATTGAGTTCCCAAAACCTAGTAATATCCTCACATAAAAAAAGTATTTGTAATGTTGGCCAGTTCATCAACTCATCCCTTTTGCTGAAATGTTTCCAATTGTTAACTATTTTTGTTTAATGTTTCTTAACGTAGCGCTCTCCAGAATCCATCAAACCTATTTGCTTATGATTAATTTCACTTTAAACGATTTGATTGTTTGTTTGTTTTGTGGTTGAACTCAGCAGAACATAATTGTGAAAAATAATTGAGCTGCTCTACATTTTAATTTAAAAAAATGTGTGTGCATAATTATTTTTAATGACAACGCCAATTGGCCCTGCCCTGGCACTTACGAGTATTTTGTTTGTCCCTATTATTATGTTAGACGAAAAACGCTAATTTTGAACATACATATATTGTTCACTACAATGTGTAATTTTTGTGCTCATAGAAAATGCTTTCGTTATCATGCATTTATTTCATTTAAATGCAATTAATAACCGTTGCGTTTGTTGTTGGTCTCTATCAGTATCCCAACAAATGCCTGTATTTCTGTACTGTACCCTTGAAATCCTTGAAATTATGTTAATTGCAATGCAATTATTCTTAATACGCAATTATTGCATAAAAAGAAATGAAAAATTAATAAAAGATAATTTTTTAATATGCGAAATGTGCGAACAAAGATTGCAGAAATAGGCTTAAATGAATGTCAAGAGTGCATTTAATTGAATCGGAAAGTAACCGTTACACCGTTGTCATGAACTCGGTCAGCTGTTGGAATCCAGACTAGAGAAATGCAATTGGCTTATGAAATGTGTGGGAGAGGGGCGTGTATTGGGTTGACTTTTCAGCGGCCATGTCAAATTTTAATGAATGACACTGGTGACGATGATTGTCGGTTGCTTTTGTGGCTTTGGATGCTCTGCTTACATTAACACACACGCACATTGACCCTAATGTAATGTGCTGTTCGAGTGTGTACGCCTGGGCAATAAACTGCCTGGAAAAGCTTAAAAAATAATAATAATAAAGAGGGTCGATCTATGAGAAATTCACTCGATACAAATGGGGGAATGGTAATTGTGTCGTCGTTGTTGCTGTTGCTGTTGCTGTCGGATCTCATTTTGGAACAGCACAGAGACTGAAACTGCGTCATTCACATGTGGGTGTGTTGTGGCGAAGGGCGAGAGGCAATGTGGCACAACACACATCAAAGAAAAGCCCCGAGTAGTGAAGTGAAGTGAAAATAAAGTGCATGGAAATGAATTTCATTTGCGTGTGCGGCCATTGTGTGGGACAGGATGGGCGTCCCCGAACAACAACAGCAGAAACGGCAACTCACAATGAAGGGTGATGAAAAGTACGGTAATAAAACGATGATCTCACAGAAATATGTATGTTCCACACACAAACACACACACACACAATATAAGTACATAAAGCCAGCGACCCCCATGGAATGCCGCTCAGCTGACTGGGGCGTACCTAAAATATAACATACAAAATTACAAAAAAAAACACAATAACAGTGTATGCACATTCGCAATTGTTAGTTGTCTACTTAAATAGAGAAAAAATACAAAATTGGAGTGGAAGAAATTGGAAATGTCAGGGAAATATAACATTAATGCTCGCCGTCGGAGAGTTTGCTCTTGGTTAACGTTTTTTATGCAGTGCTTTTGTGCTATGATTTTTGTTGTTGGTGATGACGTCTTTGTCTTCTGTTTAATCTTGTTCATGTTCCTTCTTTTTTCTTGTTATTATTGCCATTATTGTTGTTGCTGTTTGATTTTATTGGTGTCACTTGGTATAAGGCACGGACGACCATTGACGATTGTCGCGATTCGGTATTATTTCTTTGATTGCGTACACCGCAAACCAGATCCCAGCCTGCCGTATACGCATACGTACCCATCTGGACTACAACAATCTCCTTGTGATAATGCAAAAGCATGAAGCGCGTAACAGCATTGCCGTTGTTTGGTGTACTTTCATTCTTGAGCTTGATTTCACACCAAATGCAAATTAAATTGTCGTTGTTGCTGTTGCATCAGTGAGCATCAGTGCTCAGAACTTGCTCACAAAATGT
The DNA here is from genome assembly GCA_001014575.1 of Themira minor. NCBI lineage: Eukaryota > Metazoa > Arthropoda > Insecta > Diptera > Sepsidae > Themira > Themira minor. The sequence continues at coordinate 14,975 of JXPZ01031978.1, forward strand.
AAATTGCATTTTGTTCTCTAAAACGAGTTGACATGAACGATCAATTTTAAAAACATTTAATTAATTCAATTTCTGTGGTATTTACAATATTTCCAATCCCATTGCTCTATATTAATCAACTTGTGACCCAAATCGATTTGTTTTGTTTGGCAGCAGTTGTGGCAGCATCGATTATGGCCATAATTCTTCTTCGTCGTTTGAACGAAGACGTGCTTTCAATCGCTCCACAGACAGAGCAAAGACTCGCATGGCTTCATCAAGTTCTGATTTCTTAATAAATGGACTTGAGTGGCTACCTCCTGTACATTTTTAAATTCTAAAATTTCTAAAAACATCAAAAATGTAAATGTTACTAAAAATTGGGAAATATATTCTTATATTTGAATATTACTATTTTACCCATATTTATATTTAATTTTCAATTTATTTTTCCTTTTTGCACATTATGATTTGATAAACTCATCGCCAAACAACAACAAAAACTACGCAAAAACACTACACAAAGATGATATAAATATTAAACACCCATAAACGAAATAAAAATAAGTGAATGCAAAGGCGTTGGTTTTGTTGTTGTCTTTTGGTCTTTCGGTGTGGCGGCAGGGGGTAAGTTTTGTTGTTTTGTTTTGATAGTGTGCGTGTTGTTGTTGTTGCTGTTTTTAGCGCAAGTCAATGTCTGTTTTGAGAGAGGCCTTCACGCCTACGAACAATTTCAAAGTTACTGTTTTTTCACTTTTCTTTTAGTTAATTTTTTGTTCGGTTTTGTTTTTGGTCGTGTTAAATTTGATTTATTTATAATTGATTACTGCATGTAATTTAAATAGCTTAAGGAGTTACATATATTTCAATGTAATTTTATTTTTTAAACATTATGTGGTAACAGCTAAATTTAAACGACTTTGTTATTTTAAAATTGTCTTTGTGGATTTTTGAAATGTGAAGCCTGAAAAGAAAATTGCGTAGATCCGACGTCATGATAGGGTCACACATCACATTCACAAATGTATTTCCTGTGGAGTGTGTATTTTTTTAGTTTTGTTGGTGTTGTTGTTTTTTAAAACACGCTAAACACTCACAAGTCGTTCCACTCTATACGATTACAATTCCCAATTCGATTCCCGGAAAATTTCACTCACCTTCCCAACAACAACACCTCCACCACACTTGGCACACACCACACTCCACCCGAGCAACGCAACGAAACATACCGGTTGCGGGACCCCAACCCCTGTGGTAATGTATTTTGGACAAAACGTACAACACTACATAGACGAATTTGGCTGGCTCATATGCTCTGTGGGTGCAGTTTATTTTTTTACAAAAGGAAAAACGGACTCTGAAAGCGTCGTTGTAATTTGTTGCTCATATATGTATGTATGAAGAAGAAGGCGTAAAAAGGGGGTCATATCATAGTGCATATTACGTACGAACGTGTTCTGCGTTGCCATTATTGTACGTTCTAGGGATTCTGCGGGAGACGCATCAGCAAATAGCGCAAGAATGACGACAGCAGCAAAAATTAAAAATGGGTGCACCTTAAAAAGGCACGATAAAATCATCATCAAACAACAAACGAAACGAAATCTACTATAACTATGATGTCTATAGTGTTTATTTTGTTTGTTGTTTCCAAGAACTCAAGCAAATGTAAAAAGGGTATTTCTGCTTGTTTTAGTGCCATTTCGTTGCGCTTTGGATTGCTTAGAGGGCCATCGCGAACTGCTCTGCTGCCGTTCAATGGCGTGGTCACACACACATTGCCATCAACATTTCTTGAAAGTGAAGTGCACTTTGTAGTTAGTTTTGTTCTTGTTATATTCTTTTCTCTTCTTTTTTTGCCGACGCCTCAAGAATTCATTGCCCTATTTTGACAATACATCATTTCATTGTGTTTAGTTTTTTGTTGTTATTTTTTGTGTTTGCTCAACACTTGACAACGCAGTAAATATAACGATGATGATTATGAACGTCGTAAGGAGATTTCTTGATGCCATCTGTTAAGGGGGCGGCTGCGACGATGATGATGACAACAACTACGGGTGTTTAGGGTTGCTCAAAATGAGGTCGTTGCCATAGCTTGAGCGAAAAGCTTTTCATCATCATGGGGGAGGGACCGCATCCCTCCCATCCTTTGGAGTTTAGTTCAATGACTCCCCTAGTATATATATATATATGTATATATGGCGAAACGATGACGTATTTCCCTTGTACCGTCGACAGGCAAACAATTTTATTTGCCAGCTTGTTAACAATAGTGAATTGTGTGTGGATGGATGATTGCATGGGCTGGGAATGCAATGGTTAGAGCAATGGTAGTGGTGACACAGATAAGGATGTCCTTTCATCCTTTGGAAAGTTTATGAAAGATGTGCAAAAGTATGCTATGACATCCAAGCGTACGTCTATGACCCCCCCAGCTCTGCCCATATCTACATATAAAAGGTCATTCAAGTGCATGAACTGCAAATGTTTCTACTTGCAAACACAACAAGTACCTGTTGCCCCCAACAACTGCAAATCCTCAACTTAATTTACACAAAACTGGGCATAATTACCAGAGCGCCAGAGAAATTTCTCTTGTTGTTGCGAATTTCTTTTGAACTGTAATGGGAATAAATTTACACATTAATTGCCACCACCATCTACGCCCCCACCCTCAACTGCACCTTGTGTCTTCAAAGTTTTTTCACAACAACAAAGGCAAAATAATAAAAATCGCATCTAACGGTAAAATTGGGTCATCGCGAGTGCATGTTCTTTGCTGTTGAGCTATCTCCTCTAGAATGTCTGCTTTTTAAAAACCCTCCAAACCCCCTCGGTGATCCTTCGCGTGTCGCTGAGCCAGCCCCCGCCGACATTCCATTGGCATTTGCCATGGGTGTGGCTGAGGTTGGTTTATGTAGGTCTGGCTGCCAGTTCTCAAACGGGGCTTGTCTTTGTAAAACCACGGCAAGAGAACCAGCGAGTCTGAGAAAAGAAGTGGCCAACATTATGATGAAAAATCCTGAAAAAATAAACGTTCTAAATTTAACATAAAGCAAAAACTCTGTGAAAAATACAAAAAACCTTTGAAAAAAATAACAATTTTAAGATACTTATTTACAACCAATTACCAATTTTCATTTGAAAATCGTCAGCGCCTAAAAGCATGCTCGTCTGTGGGAACATCAGAATGCATGCACTTATGCATTGCAAAGAGCGGTCATAAGAGAGAGCGAACGGCAAAAGCCGGTTCTGCTCAGAGAGATACTGCGTTTTGCTTTGTTTGTTTTGTTGCGTTTGCCTTGTGTTTTTAGGGGGTGTATCATATGATTGATTTACGAAAATAAAGTGTAAATATTGAGAAATTATCTAAAATGCGAAATGTTGTTTTCGTGACGAAATTTTGAAGTCACACATTTATTTCCTTGGGACTATGTGCAAAAAGGGTGTAGTTTACTCACGAAATCATCCCTTGGGATTGTGCATAAAAGAGAGAGAAATGGAAATAGACGAAAAAAGAGAATCTGAAAAAATCCAGAGAGGCAGACAAAGACAGAAGGAAAAAGGTTTCATCACCAATTGAAATGTCAAGGATTCCATAATTTTTCATTTATTTCTTAGAAATTGGAACCATTTTTCGAAACGAAATCGAAATGCATAAACGCCAAGACTTTTGCTGTTTAATTTACAAACAATTTTTCGCTCTCCCTGTGTGGTTCCGCATATGCGCATCAGACTTGGCTTGAACCGAACATTCAATTTGATTGCTGTCATTATATACTACACTCGATGTTAACAGTAATTTAATTAGAACAACTACAGTACATTTGTTCCTTGTGCAAAATGCGAAAACAAAAGGACTCAGTTGAAAATGCATCACTGCAAATATCATCTGCTTGTTTTGTTATTGTCTCAACCAACTGCTTCCTTTTCCAAATCATTAATTTCGCTCGCTCGCTCTCTTGCATTGGCTCCTTCGCTTTTCGCTGTATTCCCAACAAACAATAACAAACAACCCCCCAAAACGAAACCAACTGCTCTTCGAATTTGTCACTCGCTCTGGCAATTTGTATGTGTGCGTCTCTCGGTTCTCTCCTGGCTCTGGCTGTGATGGGTGGTTACTTTTCAGTAGTTCTATATAGTTCTGTACAAGTTATTGCCATTGTTGTGTTTTGGGTTTTCGGGGAGTTTCTGGCTCAGCTCACCAGTGGCCATAGAGACAGACTTGCTTACGCTTCAATCGCCGCGCTCCGCTTACTGTATTCTCTCTGGTTGTCTAGCTGACGAGACGACGCTTATGAGAGAGCGCTCACTAGCTAGTTAGTTGTTTTCGTTTTATTGGACTATGTTGGTACTTCTTTGAGTTTGTTCTCCCTTTGTCGTTTGTTTGAGAGCGAGAGAGAAAGAGAGCGATGTGTGTGTAATTTTCGTCTTTCCTTTGTATTCGTTTTGAATTGTGAGTTGTGTGTGAATTTTCGCTGTTTGGTGCGGTCGGCGGTGGTGCACACTTTCATAGTTAGTTAGTGCCAAGAGAGGACATATACCAGCGACATCGTCGGCTCGCCGTGTGTACGTACGTTTTTATTACACATATATCATATAAGAAATTTGCGAAAATTGCAATATAAATAAATAACTACCACAAAAAAAAACCTCTACAATTCAAAAGCCTAGATCTAAGAGTGTTTTTTGTAAATGAAAATACTTCTTTGAATGACAATGTAACAGTGAAGTGGAAGTGGATTAACCAACCAAAGTGCTTGAATTTTCGAAATATTTACGGAAAATACGGGAACGAAACCAAATCCGTATCGACAAAGCCAAAACAAAAGAACTGCTCTAATGTCTGTCTTCCCGTAACCCACTCTCCGCCCAACATAACATTTATGATACGTCGCCGCTGTCACCGTCGTCGTCGTCCAACGAGCCGCGGCGGCTTAAAATGCGTGTTCGTGCGTCGCTGAGTTCATCGTGGTGTGCTCTTTCATATTTTGTTTTTGGTTTTTGTGTGCGGTGGTGTGCCTGCTTCGCTGGGCAGACATACTGTCTCTTTTAGTGCCGCAGCACAATTTATTAATAGGGAATGGAAAAATTTTCGTGTATGTATCCAAAAGTGATTCGTGTCTTTCCTGCTAACGCTGCCGCCGCTACTGCTGGCGTCGCCGACGACGAGAGCGCTCTCTTCGCGCTAGTGAATCCCGGTGCATATGAGTGTGTGCCTTTTTAGTGTGCTCTTCGACCGTTCATTATCAACGATTTTCTTTCTTCGATGACAACAAGGGAGGAAATTTGTTCAAAAACATCAACAACAACACAAAAATCGAGAAGATGTAAAACGAGTGGCTGTGTTAAAACCAGAAACCCAAAGCGCTTTCGACAACTTTTGACAAAAAATAATCCAATTAAATTTACTTTATTGTATTGAAAACGACCGTACGCCTCCGGAATTTCACTGAAATTCTACGTGATCACTCACACTATACGTAACGAACACCCACTTCCGCAAACAGAGAGAGAGTTAAGCTTGTGAACGTAGCCGTCCCTATTTCGCCCTTCCAAAAAAAGAAGAAGACCGAACTCGAAGAAAAAACCCAAACAACAACAAAACAGTCACTTACCAAAAACACCAACAACATTAACACTAAAACCACTATTAATAACCAAAGAAATACGATTTTGAATAACATCAAATCGTCGTCGCCGTCTTCGTCGCCCCAAAGCAAGAAAACGTTAAAAAATTTAAAAAAATTAATTATAAGAATTTAGTTCAAATGTGAGTGAAAAGAAAGCAAGTATATTGGCAAAATTACCAACAACAAAAAAAAAATCAATACAAAAAATAATTTAAATTGAGTTCATTGTAAACCCTAAAAGTATGCACCACTAGTATTGGAAAATTGTGGAAATTTGTTGTTATATTATTTAATTCGTATACAACTCACGCATGAACCTTAATAACAACAATCTGTAATTGACTACCGTCTACAAAAACAAAGCATTCAGCAAAAAATAAACTATGCTTACATCAAACGATATATATTGGTAAGTTTTAGGAAATCGTTCATAAGATTTATTTCATAAGATATAAAAATTTGTAAAAATTCGAATTAAAAAACCGAGGGTGGGAACACGTCGGCATTTACGCAACGCAACCAACCCGGTTTAAAAAGGTCATTCGTATACAGTTGGGGTTTTGGCAAGCCAAATATAGTACGTCTACGAAACAACATCGACGGCAGTCAATCTTCACATGCAGGGAATAAAAGAGTGTTTATGTATATGTGTGGTCGTTATTGGAATTTTAATCAATACAAAGTAAGGTTATTCTTAGACACGAATTATTTTTTATGTTTTTTTTTTCTATTTTGTGTTTTGTTAGTGCGAAAAGAATGATGAACCGGGGGAAGCTCTCAATGAAAGAGTTTGCTTCGATGTACTTGATCAATACTCAACAAAACACATGAGAAAATAATTCAATATAATACGTCAGCATACTTTTGGGTTTGGTAAAAGTTCAATTGAAAAGGTTTTTTTTTTTATTTTTCTCTTTACTCAACAACAATAATGCAAAACGTCGATTATGCGCATTTCAAAGTTCCCTTTTTTAGTGTGCGTATGTCTAGAGAGGGCGGGTGGTGTGATTATCCGCCTGTGATGTTTTCCTTGTTGTCATTAAGAGAATGTTTTATATAACTTTTAGAGTTTTTCACGTCGTGTGGCATTCTATTTGTTTTTGATAATTATATATATGGTATATACTTTATTATATTATTATATATGTATGTTTACATAATTAGCAGCTGTCCTTCTCATGCCTTGTTGATAGGTTTTCAAACTGAAGGTTATAGCTATCCAAAACCTAAAGCAGACGAAAACGAACCGCCTGTAACACCAGCCCAATCGACCGACATCTGCCTTGAGACGCCGTACGTGTTCTATCGTTTTTTTTTTTGCTTCGCCTTCGTAACGCCATATGGGTGTTGTGAGGGTGGTTGTGTGGGGTTGTTGTTTTTTCCCTTTGATAATGACTGACTGTCTGCGTTGGTAAGACTCGTGCGTTCGTGTGTGTGTGAGTGTGTATGCGTTCATTGGGTTTCAATACATACACATGGGTCGACATTAGGGTGAATTTCTAAAACTCCTTAAGGTCAGCGAAATTTCAAAAGAGAAAATTGCATTATTAATTTAGGTTCAAATGGATTTATCGAATTACTCAGTAATTATACATTTATCGAAATTTGTTTTAATTTTTTTGCAAACTGTCATTGCCTTCTATCTACACCTAAAAATATGCCAAACAAAATGTCTCTCCTCTTTGGGAGCACTTCGCTGGGACAAATTGATGCGGTCAATTGATCGCTTGTAAACGGTTATATGTCGACAAAGGCCAAAAACCATATTATTGACTCTTTGCATTTAAAATTATTATTGTTATTAAATGAAAAACTTCTCTGCAATAATCTATAAGAAGAATCATTTCAGTCTCTCTATAGTGTATAATTGTAATTCATTTGCCATTTTTGTGTTGTTATTATTATATTCGAATGACAACTTTGGTAAGTTACGGTATTTCGTGTACTCGTATTCAAACAACAACAAAACATGACCATTTTTTCGCAATAGGGGGATTGTGGAAATTTGAAGTCCGTTTATAGAAAATCGAATGTGTATGTAATTATGAGCCGAGGGGTCAGCATTGTGAAAGTACAACGGGCAAAAAAACGAAAATTATATTTGTTATATTTTTGAGATTTTCAATAACAACCATTTGGACTTACATAATCCCCGCACGAACTTCTTTGATATACAAAAAAAGATCGAAATCGAAAATTATAAGCAGGGGCCAATTACCGCCACCCAACAAATATTTCTTTAATACGCTTTACTAGGCTTCTAGGTTTGTGGGGCTCACCGCAAAGAGAAACTAAATTCAGTACTCGACTCAAACTGGCTATGCAAGGAGTTTGACAAACTCACTTCTAGCTCTCTCTCTCACGATATTCCTCTCACTTGGACAAATTGTCGCTGACCAATGATTTCACACACCATTGAGGCCGTTCTCCTACATTTCCATTCGCCAAGCCCGTAAGAAGTGTGTCGTTGTGCCGAACAATGAAAACTACAGCTAATTGAATGTGAAAAAGACACAAATCTTCGGCAGTGCGCTTAGAGTTTAGACAACCACAACGACAGAGCGAAAAAGAGTCTAAGAGAAAAGGTTGTAAGCAAATAAAATAATATCGATTAGAACCACTGAAGCAAAACCAAACCAAAGTAATATAGCAATTGAACAAGTGCGATGACTAGTATAGAGAGATACGCTAGCCGTACGTCCGAATCAGAAAACTATTAGAAGTGAAAGATGTGTAATGATAGTTTCCAATTGGCTTTGCGATTGAGATTTCGGTTTATCTATCTCTCTCTCGTAGATGCTCGTTTCTAAGCGTCGGTATGCAAAAGCAGAGTACGATTAGTCTTCTTTTACTTTCTCTGCTCTTCATGCTTGATCGTTTCCTAAAAACGGTGTTGTTGTTGCTCAACTTTATTCATATTCTTTCCATGTTGAAGCTTGTATAAGCACAGAGCAAATAATTAAAATTTTAAAAAGTATTTGGTCTATGATATAAGTCATCGTTATTATTTACATATGCACTGTTGTTGTTGGTATTGCTGTTTGTAAGTGTTGCGCAATTCGGTTAATGTGTTGCCATAAGATTTTTGTGGGTCTCCCTCCCAGGTATGTACCTATTTGTTGTCAGCTTTTATTGTCGTGATTTTTCGCAATGCCCGACCAAAGCACGAACAACGTTAAAGTATTAATAAGTTCGTGTACGTACGGGCAGCATTGAAAGGAGTGAGGCACTTTTAAAATGGGTAGCTGTTTTTTTCCATTTTAGTGAAGTAATGTGAAATTACTTTGGAACGTGGAACAAGAGAAATAAAAGACGGAGTGGTAATACCATAGGACCCCCTCCCAAAATCCATTGCAAATTCTCTTCATCAAAGTTTAAATAAGCGGAAACTCAAAAGAGCCTCAACTGTTGTTGGTCATTCGATTTTCCTCTAAAATCTACGTAAAATACATTTTTTTTCTCTTCACAACAAAACGTGTCCGATCCGATCGCACTCAATTAAATTCAATTCAATAGATATTTGATTTAATGGTGTACGCCATCAAAGATGCATCACCGTGCCATTAGCATGGTCATGAATGCCTCCGCCACAACACGACACGAACGGCTTGTCGTCACTCACGTGGGTAAGGTTGGTGAATGGTTGTGTGGTTTTTTATTTCTTTGAGTTTCATTTTTTGTTTCAAATATTTCCAAATGTTGGCGCTGATTGAAGTGTTTCTTTTTCGTACACCTTCCAGAGGAGAGGTACATTCAAGTTGCTATTACTTTTATAAGGCAGTTAAGCGGTAAAGTACATTCCTACTGAATTAGGATTACCTCGTGAGTTGAATTAGTCAATGTTCGTCGGTTTTTTAATATAAGTGAATGGAATTTGGTGTGAGGACTTCGTTTGGAGTACGCTGGCTGGATATTGAAAATGGGCTATTTCGGTTTGGCGGTTCTGGTACTACCATACAACGTCGCTTTAATTCCGAATATGGTCACTTAAACTTGTTCAATAGATTCCGATTAGTTGCGCATACATATATGTTATTTCACCTGCTATACAAATCGACCTACTAAAACCAACATTTTGTTCAAAATTTCTTATTCATATCGATTGAACTAATAAAATATTGCACTTTGCTTGAAGGGTAGGGTGTTACAGCATTGACCCGCATGGTGATATCTTTTACTTATGTTTCTAATTACATTAATGTATGCCGAATTTGTTTGTTGTTGTTTTGAATGATTACTTAAGGTTAAGTGAAAGTGATTCACATTTACCGCACCACACACAAAGCTACTTGGGAGAGTGAGTACAACATTGCGGCAGTACATAAAAGCCAAACAAACTATAATGGAAGCCTAATCAACGCTGGCCCCTGTTAACATGAACACAACTATACAAAGTGAATATGTTTCAACACCCCCTGTCCACCAACACATTAATCCATCATATGAAATCACTTTCATTGTGACGTGCGTGAGACTGACCAAACGAGCGACCAACAAACGGACGGGTTCCCTGAACGATTGATTGATTCATTGAATGACGAGCCTCTGAATGTGTTCTTCTTTTTCGTCCAAAAAGTTAACTAAGAAAACTGACATCTAACAGCAACAAACGCAAAGAAAAAGTTAATTTTAATTTCATTTAAAAAAAAAGGCATTTCATTTCGTTTCGTTTCACGGCTCTTGTGGCAAGTTTGTGTGCATGCATAGACATGCACATTTTTGTTTTTTCCGCTTTTTAGGTTTTTTGATAAATTCCATGAAGATCTGTAAGTTAGTGAGTGAAAACCTGAGTTGAGGTGTGAGAAAGTGGTGTATTTAATAATTCAATCAATCAAACCAAAAGTATGTACGAAGATAGGTAGAAATCTCTCTCTTTTATAAAATGTTTCTTTTTCCGTTTTCTGTGCTTTGTGATAATTATCAAATTGTTGCAATGAAAGCAATCCTTATCCATTAAATGAGCTTAAAACATTCACGTTGCCCATCAGGAAGCATAAATATGAAATTGAAAGCGTGTTTTCTCGAAAGAAAGCAAATTAATGCATAATATAAAATAACCAATGGCGGTTACTGTTTGACAAAGATAACATATTGCGAAAAAACACTATAAATTTCCATTTTGATGTTGTTATTATTCTTATTGTGATATAATATCACAAAATCATCCTCGTCATAAGCAGACAATACTAGCATCAACCACCACATGTCTCATTTGCATGTATGTACATATGTGTGATTACAGCAAATATAATGTTAAAAGTTGTTGTTGTTGTCCGTGTTAGCGCTTAATACGTTGCCGATGTGGCTTATGGAAAGCGTACAACGACGCGGTGTCTTCATAATGAAGCGCGGTATGATCGACATGAAATAAAATGTTGTATGCACAAGTGTATTACCAGTGACGTTGTAGTTGTTATTATTAAATTCGTTGACAAGCTCATTAAAATGATCTATGCGCTATTCGAGTCAGAAAATGAGTTGGACGTCACATAATCAAACAAAAAGCAATATATATGTATAACACATAAATAAGAAAAATTGCATTGACTTTAGTTGTTATTGGTTTTACATTTTTTGTAGTACTCTCTACTAATGTAAAATGGAAAAACAACAACAAAACAATATGTTTGAATTGCGGTATATATCAATGTTGCCCTATGTGGTCATGCCGATCGAGAGAAAAGGGCTTTCAATGTGAACATTGCTATGGTGACTTATGCCTGTTGAGCGGAGCGAGGTGAATTAATAATTAACATTAACACGATGAAAGAGAGAGATCCACTGATCACTTCTATTAATTATGACATTGCTTTGTTTATCTCGTGCAAATATTAATTTGTAAAAAAAAATATGAACACCAAATGCACAAAACAATGCTCAACGCAAACACAAAAATGTACAGAGGTAAACTACTTTCTATTTCTCTAAATCATTTAAAGTTAACCGTGATCATGGATGGATGGATAGTTTCTTGTGGTTGTACTTTTCAGTGAGGTTCGGCTGAGCTGCGATTTGATTTGCATTGCCATGATTGTATGTTTGCATGTATGTGTGTATATAAACATTTAACAATGATCCAGTAGTGGTTGTAATAATTGTACAGATGAATGAATGGATCAATGAACGTGTAGCTCGTCGGTTCGGCTTGGTTCGGTACGGTACGATTTTAGGATACAAACTGGTCACCTATACTGAAATTTGCAACAAATCTAGTTTGCTACGGGTTTGATTTTGTTGCATTTTTCTTTACACATTTGTGTGTGTGTGTGGTTTGTGGGTTACTGCCAAATAGAGCAATAAGACATATTAGCTGGAACACAGCGGCGCCACTCAGCCAACTGCAATCCTCCACTTCGAGGCCCCGAAGCGGTGCGGTACACCTACATAAGGCCTAACCACCAACAATAATGGGCAAACAACCCACAAAAACCGCCGTAATTACAACACAAAAAATGCATTCTATTTGGGAACGTTATGGGAACGAGATAAGACGCAAAAAAAACATACATACATAATGTAAAAACAAAAACATTAAAAAAAGTATTAGATTTAAAATTATTTAAAAATAGTACTATTAAAAAACAAAACTATTTTCAATAAATTTTTAAAAAAGTAGAACTTTAAAAAAAATATTTTTTTATTTAATTTATTAAATATAACACAAATTAACAAAAAATTAAAAAAAAACTCAACTTGAATATCTATGTACCATTATATGGGTTGAGAGTATGAGCCCAGGCTTTTCATTATTTCCATGGAAAAAACAAGCATTTCATTTTTTATTATTCCTTGTAAAATGTGTATTTGTGTGAATGTTTGGTTGGTTCTTTCGCGGGTTTCTGTCTTTTGTTTTT
>JXPZ01031990.1:0-23349 GCA_001014575.1 Themira minor
TATAAATATGTGAACATTTGGAAGAGTATGTACATACCGTACATACGTACAGGCACACATATATACATCGATAAATACGTTTTCTTACACATATTAATACAATATATAAACCAAATAATATGGATGAAAACATAGAGTAACAAATTTATTACAGAAAATAAACTAGACATTCAAAAATGTAAAAGAAACAAAATAATTTGTATAATAGTAGTCGTAGTAGTATAGATAGTAATGAACATAGTATCAAATAGTGTTGATTCAAACCTGTGATTGCTATTTTAGCCGACCATTTGCTAGTGCCATCCAAAACACTTTGTTTCACCGCTTTCATATGACCGGTGTGGCTTTTGTCCTCAATGCTGAATACCGCTCTGAATATTTATATACAATTACGTTAAAGATCATCATGCGAAATATACGCGCAACTATAATTTCGTCCAGAATAGCATTTTCATATAGTCCACAGAAAAATTCACTTCTTGTTTTCTTTTTGAACGATTAATACATTTGAACGATTAAACTAATATAAAGTATACATAGTATAACAAATGCATTGTTATCAGTCTGATCGTGTTTACAGAAATGTCAACCGCATACACGTTTACACATGGTTTCAGTGTGTTTTACGGTATTCTAACATAATGAATTGAAATCAAACGAAAAACTCCCGCATCAGCTTATCAATTACACTATTATAAAATTCTTGTATTCTGTATTAACTTACATAAAATGTAATAATTATAGTATCGGAGATACGAGAGACATTCAATGCTAAAGACAACGAAACAACTTACCTAATCAATTCAAAAATTTCAGGTTTTTCGCGCTCTCTCTGTTTCATGCGATCTTTCATTGCTGTTATTATCGAGTTAGCTTTATCCTCGGCACCATGTTTCGAACTTTTCTCAGCGGCTCCTATGTATACGTATCTCAATGATTCTACCAGCGGAATGTGGTTTCCCGTTAAGGCTACAACTTACTCTGCAAACAGTCAGCGTTCAGGAGGTCCTTGCACTTCTCATGGCATTTGACACCGCATTCAGTGCAACGAACACCCTGACGGGCCAGGCCCCACAAAAGACCTTCACACTCGTAGCAATAGGTCGGAGACGTAGCTGTCCAAAGGACAAAATTATGTGGCGTAGTTGACGATATGGGGTAGATAAGAGCTTGCAGGGCTTTTTTGTATACGTGCATTTTCTAAACAGCCAAATGCACTTTTCAGTTAGTCATACATCCACAATTGTTGAAGACTCACCAATTCCTCATCATTCAATGTGGCGCGGGGAACAGCTGATGTTAGTCCGGCATTACGCTTCGTAGCTGCCATTGTCTAAAATCATTCAAATCATACTTAGTATAACATACGCTACAACACTGTAAATTTTAACAAATGCTTGACCAGCGGTAGTGTGTGGTTCTAAAAATCAATACCAACAATCAGCAGCTTCAATAATAATAGTGAAGAGATAATCTAATCAATAGATAACAGTGCATTTTTAATACAAAGGCAATGCTAAATAATTAATTTTGAACTACGATACGATATTAATATAAATTCAGTGTAATTAATTGTCAACATCATTGAATTCTAATACAAATATTATCAAATTCTTGAACCATAATAAAATAATATAAATATTAAATTATTCGTGCTTTATAAGGAAAAACAAAAAAGGCTATACAATTAAACGCATGAAACTGAAATTAAATAGTTATTGTCACCTCCACAAGGCGGCTTAACAAACGAGTTTTTAAAGTTTGTGCTACTATTACGTATACAATTGTTTAAAACTAAATTGAATTGCTTTTGTTTATAACGAATATGTTCTCTGCACTGTAATTGTCTTCATCGGGCCGTTAGCTTTTAAAAGAGAATTTTTACTCGTATAATGTGCTTAACAGAACACAGATTGCAACAGTTCTTCTAAAAGATCGCCATATCAATTTAAAATACACGGAAGTTGGTATTAAAAAATATTTGTTTATAAGTGTTATAAAGATGCCAAAGAATGTAAGGCATCAATCTTGTTTTAGGGCTTTAAAAACAATTTCTAAAAAAATTTGTCGATTTATTGACAAGATGAATGCATCATGTCGTTTTGATGTTAGCGTGAAACTTTTAAAATGGATGCACTAAAAATATTACGCCTAAAATACTAGATAGTTCAAAGTATTCGATGTGTTCAAATGCAATTCATTCAAAGTTTGCATTAAAAACTCATAATTTATGTATGTTCTATAAATGTTATATTGTAGTTTTGGTGACTAAACTGTGAGCTCTATGCATACGCTTTAGAATAAATATGTTTTTTAGAAAAAGACAACGAAAGAAACAAAATGAATATACCTTGAGCACCTTTGATCCATTTTAAAGTTTTTTATCACATTATATAGGAAGAAAGTGAAAACGATATTAGTAGCATTACGGCACTAGTTTTGGTTTGATTAGGAATTCTTTTTTTTTTTGTTTTTTCTTATTCAAAATTTAATAATTTTATGATTTTATTATGATTTAAATTCTAGCACTTGTGAAGTATTTCCGTTTTTTCATAAAAACGCATTATATATATGATTATAGTTTGAAACTAAAATATTGTATCCACATACATATAAAAAACACCAGCGAATTAAAAAAAATAATACTTACAAGTTCGGACACCAAAGGTATGGACTTTCTTCGAGGTCGAATATCGGGCATACTATCGATATTACTGTAAAACGGATTGTCTCCAGGATGGCCATTTCCTCGCATACCAACATCTCCTGTACCTCCGCCATTCTATAAAAGTATACAAATCAAAAGTTTCAATTACAAAGTAAGAACAGGATATGTATCGTATACATACGTTTTAATTTTTGGTTAAAAAATATAGTTATACACAAACTTGTATTCTGAAATGTTCTATGGGTTTTATCAAACAGAGAAGTGGAAATTACCTTATCTTGTTCTTTATTAGATTCACCTTCCTTTATTTTATCTTGATTATTTTTTTCTTCTATTTTACGTTCTTTTAAAGTTTTCAACAATTTCCATTTACTGTTACCCAACCCATTACTATTTGCATTAGCATTTGCATTGCCACTAATGTTTTGCATGCCCATATCTACACTGGATTCCTGACTTAGTAACCTCGACATTTCTGCTTCGGAAGTAGTTGATGCAGTCTTTACAGTTTGTTCTTCTTCCTGTGCATTCGCTGCACTAAATTCGAGTGTCGCAGTAGTCTTGGAAGGAGATGCATTCGATTGATTGTCACAGCTAAGACGTCGGTGTACTTCGTTTCGTTGATTCTCCTTAAATATCTCATAGTTTGGCATAACTTTATGATCAATATCACCTTCGGCACATTCTAAATCTTCACTCAGTTCGGCTGGTGTGTCTGGCCCAGATGTCGCTCCTGATGAAACGCTCGCATTTTTATCATATCCATCTCCAGCAAACTTTTCAATTTCCAGATCCTTTGCATCGATTTCCAACGGTTGTTTAGTGAAAGCGGTATCGTTTTGTGGCCTGTTGTTGGAGCTACGCCTGATTTGACGTTTGCCCTCCCCATCATCCGAAGAGCAAGTAGAACTTGAAGACATTTCCGGATGACTGTTATCCGTCTCTGGATCGACATTGGTTCGACGCATGCCACGTCGTTTTGTGTACCGCTTATGTGGTTTATCAATTTGTTGGGTTTGCAGTATATCCTGAACGTTTTGCTGTTGCCTCTTATTACAGTCTTGGTTATACGTTCCCTTAGAAGTTTGCGATTCTTGCATCATTACATTTACTTTGTTGTCCAAACCATAATAATTTTCGCTGGCTATGGAGCCGTCATGTTTTTTTTCTTGAAAATTGAATTGATCGCCAATTGTGAAATCTTGCCAAGCTCTTCGGATATCGGTAATTTTTGAAAACTTGTCGTAAGTAATTAATTTTGTTGTGTTTGAAAGGAGGTGAGATTGTTCATTCTGTTCATGTTGTTTTTTATTGTCTTCGACGATTTCAGTTTTTGCTGGCTGCCTTTTCACTACAACCAAGAGTTCCTGAAGTACTGAAGACATCAGTGCCTTGACTTGTTCATTCGGTTCATATTCGCTGGCGTCGTTAACCGCGGTGTCATTATCGAATGAAGCTAACTGACCAATTTGATTAAATAATTGTGTATCATTGTTATATTGTTGCTGCGTCATGCGTATTTGCTCCCGCTGCTGTTGCTCGTATTCCTGAAGCTCCAGTTGGCGCAGTTCGTAACAGAAGTACTCGTCGTCAGTATCGATGCTGTCTTCGGTGCTTTGTCGTCGTGAGGACGAAAACGTGCGGTACGAATGTTGACTTCGACTGTCCTCGTCCATATCACAGCCACTTACATTTCCGCTCTTTGGTATATCTAAGGAGAGGTGGTTTTGCTGTTGCATATAATATTGTTGCAACGGTAACTCCCGCTGAAGGACACCAGTGTGTGAAATGTTATTATCATTAGTCAAAATTAGGCTGGAATTTGACTCGTCCTCGATATAAATGGAAGCTATCTTCCGTAGTGTAGGCGAAGAATGCTGTTTCGCAACTACTGTAGTTGTTGCTCCATTTTGTTTCACAACATTATTCTTTGTGATACCATTAATGTCAATGAAAATGTTGGGTACTGAATCAATCGATTCGCTTGGTGGATGTGTCACAATTGGTTTGGATATTCGATTTTCGTCATGGCCTTCAGAATGATCATCGTCCTCAAAAGTTTTTGACGGTTGTGGTGAAATTTTTTTTATTGTCATGACCGGAAATAAATTGTTGACTTTTTCCAAATCGACTTCTAAGTTAAAATCGTTATTTTCATTAGTGATGGAAAGATTGTCATCCCTCTGTATATAGTAGCCATCATCCTCATCGGAAGCATACTGATGTTCGTGTGGTTGTGGTCCGAGAGATGAAAACCGAACATCAGAAAATTTAAATATTTCCTCTTTGTTCATATGAATGTTATTGCAGTTACTGTTATCGATCTCACCAACACCAATATCGCTGGCCAACGAATCATCATTATCTGATGATGTAAAATTAGGCATATCGGATTCGTGATCGGACATGCTTGTTGCGTGACGCAAACCAAGGCTGTGTCGTCTTTGTAAAGTTTTCGCTTTTTGCATAAAATTTGTCATAGTCGTTGAAAAGCTATTTCGTTTCTTACTTCCTTTCAGCTTAATTTTAAAAGTGGTACCATGCCCATTGGTAGTGCCATTTTTGCTGGTATCATTTCGCTCTGAAAAACCTTCGTAAGCGTTAAGCTTTTCATGTTTGGTTTGTACGTTTTGTAGTCGCACATATGAATCGGGTGCAACATTATTGATTAGCTTTTGTCTACGTTCCTTCGTCGAATTTTTTGAATAAACAAAAACTGACGGAAACGAGCCGGCCTGGTCACGAACATGCAATTCAGAATTTTGGTTTTTCCCGACGATGCTATCACCATTTTCATAAAAAATATGCCGATCCTCTACATCACCGGAAGGTAATGATTGTGAGCGATTAAATCGCGATGTTGGTGTAGTGACCCGTTTTAATTTATCCGGAAGAAGATTAGTCAACTTGTTCCAGACTTTTGGTTGTCTTGTATCAATGTGCCCATTTTTAGATTGGCGTTGTTGATTAAACTTATGTTGTTGCTGCTTCTGCTGTATATAGTGTTGTTGGATTTGATGTTTAAGAGGAACATGTTGAAGTCGTTTTTGATATGTATTCCCGCCGTTTTTATCATTGTCCGAGTTGGGCAGAGACAAACTACCTCTACTTGTGCAGCTCGTGTCGTCGTACTGACTTCCCGTGCTTCGGTTCAAGTATTGATGATTACATGATTTTCCTAAATAGTCCAAATTTTTGGAGCTGTTATAGTCTGCAATTCCATTAGATGTGGGATAATATACCAAGCGATCAGTCAAATCACGGTTACGAACTTGGTCTAGCAGTTCAATATTATCGATATCCGTTTCGGTGTATATTCCACTCTCGCCCATTGTGCTTCTCTCCTTCGCTAGTGGGGATTGCAATTTCTGTTCAGATGTCTCAATGGACGATAATTTTTTATTATCTAACAAGTCTGGTATGCGCCGATTACTTTTGAGATGATGCTGTTGTTGTTGACTTCGTTCGTGCTGCTTTTTATCCCATTCGAGCATTTCATCAACTGTACGAAGAGATAAACCCTTATCTTCTATGTCCTTGATGGTGCAGTTTTGCTTCATGATTAGTTTAACGCTTTCTGGTGAAAGATCGTCCTTCGAAGCATTGAATATTGACTTATTCTCAAATACCGAACATATTGGCATATTTTTAGACAAATCGCGAATGTACTTTAAATTTTCCTGACTGTACATCTGATCAAATACTTCATGTGGCCGTTGATGTGTAAATTTTCGGTTAATACTATTAAACGATGTGGTGCCGGTTGTCGTACTCAGTATGGTTGGTATGAGAGAGCAGGCCGTTGCTATAGTGATCGCCCGACTAGTCATTGCCGAGATAATGTCTGAAGAAAATGTGTCCGTTGTAGGAACCTTATGTTCTGCTAACTCTTCATTCATTTCTATTCTATTGTGGAAAGGATTTTTCGACATTGAATCCGTTTCGATATGTGTCGTGATCGGCGAGTTATGCGATTTTTCCCAATTGGAAAAGCCGCTCAGAGAAGATAGACCGGAATCCGATTTCGTTTGTTTTGGTGATGCGTGGTGTGATTGCAGAGATATTTGATTTTGAATGGAGGCAACTTCATGAAATGGATTCAATATATTTGTTTGCCTATCCATCTGATAAACGATTGCGTCAAAATCATTGAGATTGCTATTACCGGTTCCGTGAAGTTTGTCACTTGTCTTTTTGTTGCCCGTCATTATCATGGTAACCTCCAATTCACTCATATTACTGTTGGGCAAATAGACGCGCCCTTCATCTTGATCGTTTGGGGCAGGAGGTGGTGGACTTTGTATGCCATCTTTACCTGCCATTAGGATGTCCTCGAAGTCAGCATTATCCAAAGTTGACGGAACATTAACAACATCGGGATTTTGCAAATGCAATAAGAATTGCATGCTGTTATGCCTTTCCAGAGATTTCTTCAATGATCTAATGTATTTGTCATTGTTGTATATAGTATTAGACGAAGGCTGTCCAAATGATGAATGCGTCAACAAGAGTTTTTCATATGCACCATCTATGTCTAGATAGTTGTCACTAGATAGCAAATAGTTATCCCCTAGAGAGCTTAATACGGTCGCGCCGGGCTCATTGGTACACCCATTGACATTCGGTTTTGAACTGGTCAATAACCCATTCTCGACAGCGTCCAGTTTCCTTTTTTGTATTTTGTGTTCTTGAGACTCCAATAATTTAAGTTGTTCATCCAAATTGGAGTTGTTTCGGATAAGCTGAGCACTGTAGTCGAAGACATCTGTCTTACATGTTTTCCCACCACCAGTTTCAATCGTTGTGGTTAATTCATCCGTTCCAATCAACTCCTTAGAACTATTGATTTTCTCTTGAAATGTGAGGTTTTTTGTTAGAGCTTGCTTTTGTTGTTTATATTCTTCGAAAGAATTCCCAACAAGTTTCTTCAAAACATCAATATTTTTGTCTAATTTTTTGAGAATTAGTTCGAACTTTTCAGCATCATTTCCATTGTCAGTGTTCTTATTTTCGAGCATTTTTAATTCCTCGGTCATGGTGACGGGATTCAAAAGTAACAATATAAGATTTTTATCTACTTTGTTGATTTTGTAAAAAAAGAGACGCTCTTTAATAATGATCTCACGTAAATTTTGTATCTGACATAGGGTTAATGGTTGCATATCCTTTATCTTATTGATTTCCATTAATAGAACTTCAATAATACAATCAAGCATGGCGTATGTCTCACTATCACTTAAATCATTTTTGAAATAAATTGTCTCAAAATTGTTATGTTCCAATTGAGCAAATTCATCTAATGACGAATTGGAGTTTTGAGAATTCTGAGCACCCACTGACGTGTCGCCTTTCAGATTATGGGCACGTTGTTCATTATTGAAAGTACTTTCACCATTAGTATTTACGTCAGCTTGGGCTTGAGCCAAAACGCTTTTTAAATTGTTCAACATCTCCATCTCATTCTTATGATGCTTTTTCTTTTTCGACTTTTTGCTCTCCTTTGAGCCATCATTGACTTTTGTTGAGTTGGTTTTAAGTTTTGGAGATATCGATATTATGGCGGTTGGACTAATTGAGGTTGCATCCTTTTGAGTGTTTTCTATATCAATATACTCGTTGTCGTCCTCGTGAATCATGCCGAGTGAGGAGTGTGTACATGTATTCATACCGAATACAGAGTCGGACTTTTGAATTGCCTCAGACTGTTGCAACAAGCGCTCTACATTTGAGATTTCCGCACTCAAGTTGTTTTCACGGTAGGCTTCATTTAGTTCCTTGTAGAACTCCTCGTTCATGTCATCGATTACAGAAGTTGGTTCTGGTCTTGAACCGCCCTTATCATTAATCGGCAGCGTCTGAATCCCGCCTTGTCCAGTTTTCAAGGCCGTTAACCGAAAAAACTGATCTTCCTCGGGTAATTCAGTTCCATTAAATGGAACACTGGATGCTGTCATTCTGTGAAAAGGTCTCATCGATAAGTCAACGAATAAATGTGCCTTTTCTGAGTTCATAGACTCTTCGAGCGCTGAACTTTTAGAGCACCTACTGATGTCCGCATTTATATCACAATACATTTTTGAAGATGCGGCCAATGGTACATTTCGCAAACTACCGGTGGAATATTGCTGTTGCTGTTGTTGTTGTTGCTCGATCGCCATATTATGCGTTGCTGATATGTGTTGCAAAATTTGACGCCCCTTAATAAATTCCTGAAGTAATTCGGTCTTTGCATTTTGAGCCAACAATTGCTGCTGTTCATAATAGAGAATATCAGAATCGGAGAAAAGTTTTTGCCTATGTAGGTGGTCTTTTTGGTGTGAACAATTTTGGTGAGCCTCCATGAGATATGCATTATTTGGGGATTCTGTGGTATCCATATATTTCGAGCGCCAAGCACAATCATCCAGAGAGTAACCCAAATATTGCCCAGCATTTCTAGAAGCACTCAGATCCAAATAGGCATTCGGAGCTATGCTGTGCGCCTGGCGTTGGAATATGTTCAACTCACTTTTGTTAAGGCTTTTGGTAATATCAAGTTTATTATCTTCCACAATTTCAGCGTTTATATTTAAATTATCGCCGCTTAAACCAAATCTCTCATTCTGCAGATTCTCCATCATTGTGACAAAGTTCTTCTCGACATCAATAGCATCTGCTTCAGTTTTCTTGTCTTCTGCTTCATCGTGAGCCGCCAGCATTAGTTGTTCCTCCAGAAAATATTCAGTGAAGGAACCCACGTCGGTTTGTTGTTGAAGCATTTCTTTTTGTTTGGCCGCAATCAAGCCCATCAGATTGGTAACGACTGACTGCTGTTCCACTGATATGTTTTCTAATTTCTCCAGACGATCCCAGATTTTGCCATACTCGCCGGAAAGCAGATCCAAGGCACGCCAAGCGAACTTCAATTCTGTCTCAAGGAGACTAATACGAGTGGATATCTTTTCCATGTAATCGGAAATAATATAATCTGCAGGCTCCTGCTGTTGATTACTATTATATATGATGCTCAATTGGTTGTCGCTATTCACTGACGGCCCAATAGACATTCCATCAGCGGCCACAACCTCATTCAATGCAACTTCTCCGGCAGTTAAAGCACTCTCAAAATTATCATTAAATTGGATTTTATAACTTTGCTTATTCACTTCAAGCTGCTTTTGTTTTATATGTTGTGGTTGTTGATGGAGTTTCAGTTGTTGCTTCATTTTGATTTGTTTCTGAGCAGTCGCCATTCTTTGGGATTGCGTGTTTGTAATTTGCGGTTCCGATGAGGTGAAATACGACTGGGACGATTTAGAAATTAGTGTATTAAAGGAATCCGCAATCCCAGAACCACAACTCGGAAAGGCGACAGAATTTTGCTGTTGGTTATAATTAGAATGCGCCAATTTCTTCGGACTGTTTGTCTGTGATTGATCCGGATGGAAGGCGTTCTCTTCACTCGTGTAGAAAACGTTTCTATGTTCTTGTTGTTGCAGCATGGTGATGTATTTTAATGTTTAATGATATTCCTATTTATACAGTATTGATTTCCAACTAAGGATGATATTTGAACAGTTTTTGTAACTATTTGTGTGACACATTATCCAACCACGGATATTCTTTATGGCAGTGCATGAGAGCGAGAGTTGTAAAAATGATGCACAAAATACAATATATATATATATATTTATATATATGTATGATATGATATGTATATGTATACATTTCTAAATACCACACAATTGAACGTAATTTTTTNATACTGTCTCAATTTGACAATGTCCCTTTACTACAACAGAAACTAAAGCCCCGTACCAACGCAACAATTCAAAGGGTAACGGCCCGAAAATAACACTTAATCGACGAAACCCCCTTAAAACGACCGACCTATATTCCAGCGCCCCAGTGCTGGCAAAAACAATTCACACAGCAATTGAAGTCCTTCTACTAGCACTGACTAACAACGGACATGTGCACTACAAAGCTCGACGCACGCATTAATTATTTATTTGAAACGGAATTATGCTAGGTCGTCTCCCCCACTCTCTCACTACCCTAAAAAGTTCTTTAGAATTCGTTGACGATAATTTGTTGTCGTTTTGTTTCATATACACATTTTACATTGCAATATATTAAGAGCATATTAGATTTTAATTGTAATTTTCGATTAGAGAATTTTATGTATTTTTTATTAGTAAGTATATGCATATGCATAGTACTTGAAATTGTCCTCTGTTGATTCTATTGGATTCAATTGTTCACTATACAAGATATCAATCAATGTTATAGTTGTAATGCAGTGCAATCACAAGCGAAAATTTCTGTATACACATAAAAACAGTTTTTTATTTTTCGTCTCCATGAACATCGCGAATACATAGTTTTGCACGAAGTTTTTGTTCTATTGTGGTAATTACACGTTTATTTGTTTTATTCTTTCCGATACAATTAGTAAATCTTTTGTGTATTCACAGAAAAAATTCAAAAAAAACCCTAAAAGTGAATTTTTGAAAATATTTTCGTTTCTGGACACGACAGTCACGATTCAGCTTGCTTGCTTCGTTGTCCCGTTGTGATGTTTTACTTGGATGGTAGATATTTGTTGTGTTCCAGTTCTATTCCAGGAACAAACCTACATATATACCACACACCCCATTCGTGTTGGGGAGTTTTACAGTGAAGTTTATATGCACTGGAAACAAAGCTTTCTAGATATTTGTGTAAAGTCGAAAGCTTTTATTACACAACCCTAACTGCACACTTCGGAAAGTTTTTATCACATTTACAATGAATAGTGTCAATTAAATGTACATGTGATTATCTCACTACTATTATCCAAAATTCATTGTTTTTCCATTCATTTTTAATGCACATTGTAGAACATGCCTAAACCAGTCTTATTTCTGGCTGAATCTACAAATTTTGTTCATATATATGTGTAAACGTGTGTTTGAACTTTTCGACAAAGTTATCTGCAAATGCAAAACAAACTGGTTTGCAACAAAAATTCTCTCTTAAGCGTGAACGAATTTTCGACAACAGCTGTAGTGTAGTTTCATATTACAAAAATTTCACACGTTTTAAATAAAAATGTCTCGAACAATTTTTTTCGGGTATGCACTTCTAAAAAATTGTCAATTACCATGTTTTCACTTTTTACGGGATGTATCTTAGATTTCTCTGTACAAAGTGGAAATACTAGGCAAAACATTGGACTGTGCTGTATTTTCGATTAAATATTTCAGGAATTCTTTTGGCATTGCAGTGAACGTGTGAATGCGTACACGCATTGGAACGGAATTTTCGAATTCGTGTCAAAACTTACAATTGCAGGTTCCAGGAAGGACGACGAATGCCTCTTGCCAACAGACAATGACACTGATGGCTGGTTACTATCATGCTGATACTTTAATAGTGTGCTCAATTTACGTGTACGTTCGGCAGCTGTTTTGTTGGTCGGATCTGATTGTATCTCATTGCTTTCCTCCGTAACATCTTCAATTGTATTGGAATGTTTATGCTTTTGGAATTTACGCATAATGTAGGCCATATTCTCGATATGAGATAGATTTCTAAAACCCCTGACTTCCGACTATTGCTACTCAGCACGCTGTGATTATTGTACTTTAGCAAACGTTCCATCAATCCAATAAACTTTAAATATATACTCCGCAAATCGAAATTGTTAACTTTCATATGGAATACTATTCATGTACTGGTAAATATTCACATATTCTATTCGCGGTTGTATATTGGACTGTAACTGAAACTGGGGAAAATTGTTGTACATTGACAGTTGTTGTTGTTTCTTTATCGCGTAATTTCTACATGGTCGACTGATTGTAACTCAGCATGGTATAAGTAACCAACCATTTCCATCTATTACTGGCTTGTATATTTGGCATTCATTAAATTGGTTCCTATACTTTACCCTACAATATCGCACCCCTATAAACATTTATGTATTTAAATTGTTGAAGTATCAAAGTAAGCGTTTTGAGGAGTTGTGTGAAATTTTCTGAAGTCATACGGTTCGCAGAACAAATTGAGGAACTAATACGGGTTCTTATTTAAGGAACTTAGTACAAGAACAGTTATATTTAACACATTGTAAGCGATCATACCGACAAAATATACTTATTATTTACTTGACATGCAAAGTAGTGTACTTACGTTTAATTGCATTATTATTTTGTTATAAGCCCAATGCCAACGTTGCTTGGCTGTCACATCGGTTTTTCGCAAAATATGCATGTGGCCACTGACGACTTCTTCGGTTTCCCCTCGCATCAAGACGTTCTTTTTTTTTTTTTCGATAATATTGTGAATTGACAATTCCGGCATGTCATCATCATCTTCGCCAACACCATCCTCTAGAAGATCGTCACTTGACCTTCGACTAATTGAAATTGGCCCAGCTTTAAAACTACCACTTCGTCTGCCAACACCAATATCATTAAAACTGTTTTCATCGTCTTCAAGAATTATGCTGTCCTGTTTTTTGATGTGCTGATGGTTATTCAATGAAAAAAGTGGAACCCCTTCAGCTGGTGTGGGTTTAAGAGCTACAGAAGGTATTGTCGTAACTGGAACATCGGTTGTGGGTGTTGCAGTTGACACTACTTGTGACGGTGAGGACACCATTGTACCAATCGCTCCAATACTACCGCTGGAGCTTTCATCCAGGTAATTGCCACTATCTTCGCTGGGATAGTTTTCTTCTAAAAAGTTGTCATCATTGATTTCATCAATATAATCCAACGTAGAGGGTTGCTTCTGATTCGATAATGTTGACAACAATTTTGGTTTTGTTCGAGAGTTCGGTTGATTCGGATTTTGTTCGTACTCCTCAATCTCCTCGTTCTCTAAATATTTATACTCATCTTCTTCATCGAAGTAATCCTCTCGGTAATCATAACCACCACCTATGCCGACATCAGTAGATTGTTCATAATAACAACTGTTGTCCTTGGACGATGATAACCGATGGGCGATTATCGATGTTGACGGTGTCGTCTGCTGTGGATCCATATAGTAATCATCCTGCTCACTATCGATACAGTAACTCGAGGTGTTCATGCCAACGAGGTTGCGCTCATTGCCATTCAC
The DNA here is from genome assembly GCA_001014575.1 of Themira minor. Lineage (NCBI taxonomy): Eukaryota > Metazoa > Arthropoda > Insecta > Diptera > Sepsidae > Themira > Themira minor. Next base: position 13,760 of record JXPZ01031990.1, read on the forward strand.
TATGTTGATGCCGATATCATCGCCATCGACATGACGACGAACGTCATCAAGATTTACAATATCGTCATCGTAAATTTCGGTTGGTTGTTGTTTCATTAAATAGCCAATCGACTTACCATTGATGGTGGGCAGTTTTTTGCCGGTGGATCTTGCTGGCGGCACCGTCGGTAGTATTTTACCAAGATTAGAATGCTGTTTTATGGCTGACAATTGATTTTCATTATCATTCGAATAGTAATGATTTGCATTATATTGCTGAACAGATGCGACATCTTCTACATATTGCAAATTGCTATTCTCGAAATCAACGCCAATATCAACGAAGCCAACATCGTGGACATCTCGCATTTCATTCTGCTTATTGGAATTTAGTATGCTGTCGTTATGTGAAATGTAGCTGTTCAGATTTGTCGCGCTTGCTATATTTGCATTTGCCTCAGACGTTTCCACTTGCAATCCCGTTGTAATTGTTGATGTGGACGGCACCTTTTGGGAAACAACAGTGGCCGCTTTTGTTGCACTTTGATTGACGACTTGTGTGGCGGATTGTACGGCAGCTGCAGCCTTTCCTAAAAACGAGCCCAACACTCCGCTTCCAACACTACTGGAACCAGGAGCACCAAGAGCAGTAGTCGGCGCCGTTGTCTTACTAGAAAGTGATGATAGCAAAGAACTTGAGGTCTTCTTCGCAGTCGACGACGATGTTGTTAGGCCAATACCATCTCTATTATTAACAATTGGTTCTGAATCATACATCCGATCTACATAGCACTCATGTTGCTCATGTAATAAATCATTTTGGCCCTGCGCATTGGTAGCACTTTGAGTGCTACTGGTTTTATAATAGTCTTCTTTTGGAGTCGCCATATCAACTGTGCCATAGTCGTTTTCCGATGAGTACATGTCATTCCCTCCAATTGCCTGAGCCTCAATCGGATCGGGGAATTTTTTCTCTGGTTGCTGCAGCGGCAAGCTCATTTGGTGCTGTGACTTTTGGTTTGTGGTTGCACCTGTCAAGAGACCTCCAACGTTCGGAACGAATTTCGACGCTAAACCAAAACCAAATCCCTTCTTGCCTGGATTGCTATTTTTATTTTGAGTAGACTCATCATTACTGAGTGATGCCGTTGCTGTTACAGTACCACTAACACCACTTAACACACCGTCAAGTCCACCTTTGATACCCTTTGAGAAGCCACCAATCATATTACTGGCGGTTTTACCGGCAACGCTTGCAGAAAGTTTTTTCGTCGATGAAGATAAAGTTGTGGATAGCGAGGAAGATAACGTTGATGATGACGAACTCGTGGTTACAGGCTTATAATATCCGCTGATATGATTATTAACGTTTGAACTTGGTACTGGTTCATTAGATGCTGTCAGTTCCGCTGTTGTGGTTAAAGTTTCCTCTTCAATTTTATAAGGTTCAAAGGATTTTTCAAAACTATAATTTTTGAAAGTAGCCTCAACCGGTGGAATTAGGGATGTTGTTGTTGAAGTCGTTAATGTTGGCTCTATTGCCGTTGTTGTAATATATGGGTAACTAGAAGTAGCGTTATCTTTCATAAAATCATAAGAGCTGAAGTCAACTTTATAACTGTCGTAAAAGTCATCATCGAACATTACTGACGTTGTGGTTATAGTTTTTTCATCATTAACATCTTCTTTTGTCATGATTGTTTCAGATACGGTTGTTGCTGTTTCTATTGATTGCGTTGAAAACACGTACGTACTTGGTGACATAAAGTCATTCTTATAATTTGTGTAGTCCATATTAAGATACTCAGATATATAACTGGGAAGTTCGCTAGATGGTGGTGTGGATATAATTTTATTATCAACATTATGATCAAGTAGAGTTGTTACTGTAGTTGGTGTTGGTATTGATTGTTCTAATGCACTATCTGGTGTCTCTTCCTTTGAGCCCGTGGTACTTGAGGGTTTTAAAATATGCTTTGACGATTCAGGGGACAAGACTGGAAATGTAAGCGTTGTTGTTGTGAACAATCTATTCGGCACTTCAGAAATTATAGTTGATTTAGATACTGCAACATCATTTATGGTCGATGTTGTCACTTCAGTGGTTGTAGTTATGCTGAGAGGACAATTTTCTAATGTTGAGTACAAATTTTTATAATCAAAGGTATTAAGATAGGAGGTCGCAGTCGACGGTGCCGCGATGGACGTGGTTGATTCGCTCGAAATTTCAACTGTGTCTGATGCTGTTTTTAATAATGGAAATGGTTCGTTATCGTTTGATGATTCAACAGGCGAAGTGATTTGGGAAGATGACTTTAAATAGGATGTTACAGCATTCTCTGCGAACGTGACAGGTGTGGGAAACACTGGAATTTCTGCAGTTTTGGTTGAATATAAGTCCACTGTGGATTGTACAGATGTTATTGATGACATAGTAATCCCTCTTTGACTGAAAGTATTGTTAGATGGGTAGTCACATCCTGCAAGCAAAATCAAATCAATTAGATAAACACACAAATTGTGGTATGTAATGTTGTTATCACCTGTTGTTATTGTTGATGTTGTTGTTGTTATTGTAGTTGTAAAATTGATGGGCGATGGGGTCGCTACCTCAGTGAGTTTTGAAAACTCAAATGAATTGGCGGGTAATATCGAGGAAGTTGTTGAAGGGGAAGTTATCGGCAATATTGTGGAAGCAGTAGTGCCGGAATTTTCGGTTGGACAAAGGTCATATTTAGTGGAGAGCAATGATGTCAAAATGGTTGGCAATGGTTCATATTTATATTCTGGCAATGTGTATGGATTCAAATAATCATTAATACCAAATGTGCTATTTGAAGATGATTCTTTATTAGTAGTGGTGGTGGTTGTGGGTGATGTCGCTGATGCGGTTACTGATGTCGTTACTTCCGAATGTTTCTCTGAATCCGAGGTGATAATATTTTCATATTTAATATTATTGTTACTCAAGTCGTAACTGTAACTTATCGCTTCGGTCGTTGCGATTGTATCTAAAATGCTTGCAGTACAGGCCGTATTAACGGCTTCCGTCGATGAATACAAGTTTTCACGCCACGCCGTATTATTATAAACACTTGATGGTAGAGTACTTGATATCGTGGTTGCTGATGGCGTTGAAGTTAGTGTGATAATTGCTGAGGAAATGGTATCTGGTGCTGTTGTTGGATTGGATTGTAAAGGCATGGAATATGCTAAACCGGTAACACATTCTAAAGATTTTAATGTTGGTACTGGTGACAATGAGCTCGAAGTCAATGATGCTGCCGTTGCATTTGGTGCCACATATTGGTCGATGTTGGATAAGTTATCACAAAACGATAATTTGCGATTGCCTACTAAATTATTTTCTAATTTGAAATTATTTGACAATGGGGTCGTTATTGTTGTCGGTTCCGGTAATTTTGGCAGTTGCTTAGTGTTAACTTTCATTATACTGGTAATGCCGCTACCACTAGTAGTATATATATTATTACTAACTGTTATTGTTGATGGTGTTGTTGTTGTTGTTGCCGTATATGTCGTTTTTTCTATAGATGATGTTGTTTTTGTAGTTGTTGTTGTCGTAATTGATGATAAAATTGTAGATGGAATAAATGATGATAGTGATGTTGCCTCAGTAGTGTTCTTATATTTTGGTGTTGGTAGACGCTTTGGCAATTTTCTAGCTACAGGCTTTGGTGAAATTGTATCTACTTGAGTACTGATCCAATCATAAGATGCTGATGACATTGACGTGATAGCCGTTGAAGTTGTTGCCGGTGCAGTTGTTTTTGTTTCCATTGTCATTAATTCCTTAATAGGACCTGTAATTGAAGTTTTTCTCTTACTGTTAATCGCATTGGAATTATTGAGTTTTGCATCGGCTATCCCTTCTATGTCAGTTGTATTGAATAGCTCGTATTTCGGTGCCGCTACACCACTGCTATCGCACTCAAAGGCATACGCATACGATCTGGTAAATGCAGAACTTTTTGCAATATGCGATGTTTTCTCAACCCCTTTTTCTTTTGTACTTATGAGACCGACTTTTGGAGTTGCTGCGGTACGACGTGTCTCTCCTGATGCGATTACCGAAGCAGCCGACATAGCTATAATGAACAGAAATCAAACAAAAACTATTATAACTGACCATAATTGTATGCTCCACCTAGGGGGCCGTTCAAAGTGTAATTAGTAATTAATTTTAATTTTAGTAATTTTAAAAAGGTATATATACCTTTTATAAGGGATTGTTGTCGTTGTTGTTGTTGCTGTTGTTGCAAATACTTCTGCTGCAACGAACTTCGGCTACGTGCTGGGGTGTCACTATAAGTCGACAAGTTATCAATGGCGGTCAAATCGGTATCATATCCGAAGTAACTGCCTCTAGTATAGTCAGAGTATGGTGCCATTGAGGTATGTGGACGTTGTTGCATTGGGTATTGGTATTGGTCGTGGTCCGAGACGGCAGTGCGGCAGTTGGATATTGTTCTGTATGAGAGTTCGCTGGCCGCCGCATTATTAACGTTGTCATATTGCAAGGCGCTTATATTGCTATTCATGTTGGTATTGTACAAGGAGATAAAGTTGTACTCTCGATTGTTGATGGTTTTGGATGAGGTCGTTGTGTCCATGGGGTTATCTTTAAAAGTGTTTTGCTTTTGTATCTTATATTGTGCATGCTGAATGCCCGGCAGTATACGTAATGGTGCTTTTGGCGGACACATCTGATTAGTGACATGAACACCACCAGGATCCATCCCATTATAATATCGCCCATTGTTCCACTGTTGCTGTTGCTGGTAACTGCAATTACCGCCCGTACCTTTGCTATTTATAATACTACCGCTACCACTGCCTATGCATGGGCCTTTTTCTGTGCTGTACGCACAGGTGACAGTGGTGGCCGAAGTATTTGCATTGGGCACACCATTTAGCAATAAACGATTTTTCATTTGGGCCACCACTGGTGGTGTTATTGGCAAACTCGCACCATATCGTTGCCGACTATAACTAAAACTGTACATACCATCCAACATGCTATTACTTGGCTTGATCGGCACGTTTGGCAACATTTTCGCTGGCCCATTCAAATCACTACAACCGAGTCCACCACCATCTACAGACACATATCGTCCCCTGTTATGGACATCATTCCAATGATATTCATACCCACCGTCGTCGATGATTTCCAAGTCGTCACCACCATCCACATCAAATTTTTCAGCGTCGGTGTCAGCGTCCGTGTCATTCATGTACGCATAATGCGTGTTCTCCAAACGCTGTTGCTGGTAGTACATGTTATTATCATCGGTCATATAGTCACCGCCCAGTGATGCATTCGAGGTGAAACCAGTGTTGAGGTTCGCCATATACTTTGTGTCTCCATCTCTATAAATCGACGAAGTTCCCGTACCATACGAATGGCTGGGATCGGGGTCTTTATCGTAGCAATCGTACATATTATAAGTGAAGCTTTTGCGTACACTTCTACTCCGAAGTCAAAAATCCGTTCTGTTTGAAAGGACAATTCATCCTTTTTGCAATCAGCATAAAAGCGTCTATGTGTTGGCCAAATGAAGTGCTAAAATGTAAAATGGAATATTTTAAATGTTGTAGTATTTTCACTCAGCTCTCTACTTACAGTCATATTTCGGATACCCGTACTGCATATCTTAGTTTTGACTTCTCAAGCGAAATATTGCTCCCTGTTCTACTATATTTGGTTTAATTTTGTATTCTATAATTAAAATAATGTAAACTTGAATATATTTTCGTATTTACGTAAGCATAAAATCATATTCATTGCAAGCATTTCAAGTCAAAGCCATATGTTTTCTAAATAAACGTATGTAACAAAAGCCTTGACCAAATGCATCAAATGCATCGTATTTTTCATCGTAACCCGAAGGGCATATTTAGCACTGTGAAAACAACTCGAATATTTACACATTCCGAGATGTCCAAACAATATGATGGAAACCACTTCGTTGGCTTGAATTTACATATTTCAAGAAAAGTTTGCACTCCGTTTTTAAATTTACGTTATTTCAATTTTCAGTACTATTATCGACTTTTCCGTGAATTTAGTTCGTACTAGTTAAATGCGTTAAAACAACAATGCAAAGAAAATAATTGAAATTTATTGTATTATTGTTTAGTTCAATTTATTACTTTTCGCTCATTGGAGTTTTATATTCAATTTCTTCACCGTGTGCTTTCCATTTGTGCTCTTAAAATACACAATCGTAAGTATGTATTCGTATGCACAATGAATGTTATCTCATTATTTTATACATATTCTGAACAAACACTGAACTTGCTGTGGGTATGCGTGTGTGTGTATATGTTGGTTGTCAACTTTGTACACCTTTCTTCCAAAAAATGTACTACTAATTATATTTTAAATTAAAATTTTGTAATTTTTATTAAGCACAATTTAAATTTATATGTAATGATTTAAAAGTTGAAAGTTTAGACAAATTTCATAAGCATTACCAGGACATGGGTGTTGTTATGGTCGGCTAGAAACTTTCTTAAATTACATCTGTTATTCGGGTATACGGTTTGTTATAGTCTCCAATTTCCTTTGTGTTTGACGCAATTCATATTTTATTCATAATTAATAACCAGTCAAATTGAACTCACAAAACATTAAAAAACAATCCAAATTATACTGAATGCATTTGAATTCATTGAATATGACACTCTTTTAATATTCGGAAAGCGACGTCAGCCGTATTTACATTCAGACACATCCTTGAATGTAGATGTGCCATTGGGCATGCGCAAAATCAATTGAAATGTACCATATGAAAACGAACAAACGATAAGAAAGGTATAAAAATAGGGTTGCATAGAGAATAAAATGGGGAAAAATGGCATTCCAAATTTCAATACAATTGCTTTCCTCTATTCAATAAATTGAACAAATTCAAATATTGACGCTTGTAAATCAACTATTGGAAATAAGGATTATAAATCCAACGAAATGTGCCAATTGAATTGCTGGCAACAGCTAGTTCTAATTAGAGGCTTTCAGAGTCCGAATATATAGTCACAAACTGTAACATTAACATTAGTAGTTAAAAGGTTGCATTTTTAAAGAAATAATAGTTACGGCACATATATCTTAAATTAAATTATTTCAAGCATTATTTAGTTATCTTGTTAGCTTTTTACGAACGCAAACTATCAAAACAAAAACTGCTTTGGAAACTTTTCAAGTTGTGTAAAACTCAAATAATATGCACACATCAAAACGCACAAAACTCTTCTAACTAAAAAAATTTGCTTGTACTTTTCTTGTTATTAGTACTTTCCAGACCTATGATGGGCTTTTAAAAATTTTTTTATTTTTAGTATGGAGGACGTGTTTTGTTTTAAGGAAGTTCAAATGAAGTAACATCTTACTGTCCAAAGCTATGCTCTTTTCCAATCTATGAGTTAAAGCCTCTATTCAGCAACATTATTAACTTTAATAATAACGTTCCTATATGATGTGTATAAGTTGTCTGATGTCTTAAGGCCTAAAATCATTTCTCTATTCAATTTGGTTAATTTTTCGAACACTGCAGTACTGCAGGGAATTGCCCATGTTCTAAAAATATATAAGTATGATAATTCTTACCTTCTTTAATTTGTAAGTAAACTAATAAGGCCGTGGGTCAGGCCATCAAGTTCAAAGGTCTTATTTATTCTTTATTAAACTTATATTTTAATTTTTTATTTTTTCGATAAACGTTTTGAATGGTGATCTGATGTATTCTCTAATATAAGTTACGAAATTGTTTGAACAATTATAAAATAATTCATGTGCAATACTTATTTACAAATATTTTCTAGAAAATCTAACTTATTGTTTATATTTTATGTTAATATTTCATAATGATTTTTAATATATATATGTACCTATCATTGTATATACGTGTATGCATATGATATATAATTCTACAAAAAATGTTATTTTCCGGAGAATACATAATTTCGTTTTTCATTGGTACATGTATATAAGACAAGAAAATGCTTTGGAAAATCATTGTATGCTACGATGGCAACAGTCGCTTGGTACTATGGAACTCATTGCTCTCTGGCAGTTCATATGCAACTCCTCCCCACTGGAGTTTATACGTTCGTGTTCTCCATCGGATTGAGGGGTTCCAAAGCGCATGTAGGAATAAGTAGGGCCCGCTTAACTCTCGAAACAACCAGCCCATAACAAATTCAAATTTATGGAAAGGCAGACTTCCGTTCTGAAATAAATAAGGGATATATCAATATTTAAATCTACGAATAGACAGGCACTGGGCAGACCTGTACAATGGACAACACTATCCAATCCGATAATAGCCAAGATAGAATATGCACTAAATAGAAGACCAGTGGGTCCCACTTAAACAGTAGTGAAACTGACCACGATGCAAATGCTCCCAATACCATACATTCCGATAACGGTTCGAGTAAAATTGTTGTTGGCACCATAGCAACTCGTAGTTTCGCCCATCGTATTAGTCGTGCTTGAAAGCTTGAAATATCACATATACCACTATTCTGCAAGGCCGGTTGGTTGCTAATGCGCATCTTCCATCCCAAGTCAGTTATGGCCTTTGCAATAAAGAAGTCTTCCGCCAAATAACATCCAAAAGTTTTTAAGCCGCCTAGTTCATCAACTACCGACTTTCGCAAAAGGCACGACATTCCCGTGTGACAGTTGATTCCCAGTAAATCTGCAGACAGATATATTCTAGACTGAACGGTACCGAAAAATATCTGTTCAAAAATAAATTACACAACTATTAAATACAAAAAACACAATAAAGACAAATCACAACACGTTACCTTTTCAAATGTAGCCGCAAATCCTTCACGGTCCGCAGTGAATGGCATTTGATGAACTAAAGCGCATTTTTCTGTCATGTTATGCACCATGTCCAGCAGAGTGTCACTTTTCACTAGGTGAAAATAAATTGCTATAAAATATTCAATAAACGGGCAATTTGACATTCTTACTTTTGATACCACTGTCGGATATTAAAATAAAATCATATTTAGCTGCCGTATATGCGTGGTGCATATTGTTAATCTTAGGATTTACTCCCACATTGGAGCCGCCTATAAACAGTTTCGCTTCGACCTGGGGATACTTGGCAATTAATTTTTCCACCAACTGTATTGCCGGATCCTTGCTCTCCTCAATACAAAACAACAATTCGTACTGTAAAAAAAGTGTAAATTAATTGAAAAAAAAAATGCAAAGCCAAATCACAAGGAATGTCATCATATATACCAATGGATAGTCCATGATAAAAAAGGTCTCCAAATTTTGTTCCAAATTAGGGTCGGTACCCATCAGGGGCTTTAGTATGGACACAGCTGGGAGGGGTGTTTCATTTGGAAATTTACATGACTTTTTATGTAACTTAAATTTGCTGGAAAGAGGAAAACGTATTAGAAATATGCGGGCTCCATATCAAATGAACAGGTCTCATTATGTTGTCGCGTAAAGGTTCGGGCGACTTAAAATTTACGAACTCTATGCAACCATTGCTGATGATAGACAAGTAATTACATTATTTTTTATTGTATTATAATTTTTTTTTTTTTTTTTTTTT
>JXPZ01031990.1:23357-33925 GCA_001014575.1 Themira minor
TTATTATTTTTTTTTTTTTTTTTTTGTAGTATGAATCATGAAAAAAACATTATGAATCATATGAGATTGTTTTGTTATCTCTGCGAACACGTAAATACAGTCACAACAACAACTACACTACATAATCGTATGCAAGAACGCTTGTAGACTTCGGCGACCACAATTCGGAAAACTCACCCATAACAAATAGCTATAAGATGAATGCACCAAGTACCACACCAGAATACAAAGAAGAATGCCGCTATACCATTTAGAGGTGTAAGTAAATGTGACATATTTAAATATGTCAATAGTTTTATTGTTGGTTTGGTTTTTTCCACTATAGTTCTTACTAATATAAGTATCGATATATGCCGCGGTTATAAAATATGTAACTTCTGATTATTAATTAATCGTGTACGTTTTACGCAACCGACGTTTTTACGGCAAATCCATGATAAAAGATTAGTACGATGGTTTACAATAGGTAGCAGCATATTTCAACGAAAAAAATGATTCTGGAATTTGCACATTGATAAATGAATAACACTTGCACTTGTATGAAGATTGATTTCATATATTATATCCGTAATTCCCCAATTATATCCATACAAACTTCCCCAATCCACAGCTTAATTTTATTTTATGTGGCTTCTATTTGCTGTTAACTTAATTTGAATGCATTTTTTAAATTTATTGAAAGTTATGTTCTTCTCTTGTAATATTATTTCCTATTGCTATTAAACCACTCTCACTTGAAACCCCCAAATCATACATATAGTATATGTATATGTATTAAATGTATAGGTACTGATGAATTGTAGTTGCCACATTAAAAAATCGCAAATCTTTATGAAATTCTAGAGCATTACAACTGAATTCTTACGTTGAAAGTATTTTAGTATTCAACAAAAAGTTTTACTCTGTTTACTATGTATTACATCAAATTACAGAGAAAATAACAATAATATTAAATGTACTATTTGCCCTGTGATCAAATATAATTTATATGTTATTTTATACAAAACTAATCAATATTTTCATTTTTTCACAATTTATGCAGACATGTATACAATTTTCCCATACAGTTTTCTCTTATATAAAAATTGCACAATTTTAATAACAATTGTTAAACATAAAATAGCCAATAATTTCCTTCACAGAGAAAATAATTCCTTACTCTGTGGTTCCAAGAAATAACGAAAAACTAACCATTTTTACTATTGTGAATGGGACCTCACAGATACAATTTTTCAAGTCTTCGACGGTTGGGTCATCAGCTGTTTATGTTTACTTATTCACAATTCAAATTAATAATTTTCCATTTGTTTTGAATGTTATTAATATTTAATATGTACCAAGATAATTAGTTATCATCTTTCTCTAGACAGGACATAAGTCAGACATTACAAATGCTGTTCAGGCTAAAGGAGCAGGAAGGGACATGTTACTGCCTAAAAATCTAGACCCTTGGTCGAGCACCGATGAAACATAGCTTGTGATTGTTCTGCAATCGCATTTTTCAAATCTAAAATAAAAAAATCTGCAGGTTTCCAGCCATCAATCATGCACTCATTCCAAAAGTTGGAATAATTTTTTGTTCTTTATTACTTTGTACTTATTATAGACACACATTCCAATATAATGAACATATCTGTACATTGTGTTATTTTAACTAGGGTAAAAGGACAGAACTAAATAGGTATATTTACAATTGTGGAATGAAAAATGGGTACTTATGCAACTAATGTTCATGACCGAATGAAATAATCAGTGGCAACAGTGCACCACAAACCATTATAGACAGTTCACTGCATCGAAGTCCTTTATGGTTTGTTGTCGTTGAAATATGCCGTTTTTCAATGTCAACGTCGTCGTTTCCAGAGGATTCTAAAACTCTATACTCATATTGATCTGTGGGCCGTCTGCTTTCGCCGCTGTGATGTGAAACTCCATGGGTCAGTTCGGGTAATACATGGACCGTGGCTACATATAAAAATGTTCCGGCCGAAAAAAGCATTGCGATACCAGTCGCATTCACTGAGTTGAGAGTCTCTTTTTGCTCCTGACCTATACCAAAATAGGTCAATAATGTGAATAATGGAGCCGACAGAGAAAATATCAGTAAATGTTTTCTAATTTCTTTAAAATCAATTTTCTCATGTAGCAAAAAACTGACTAGTCCGAATGCGGCTGGCGCTTTATGAAGCATAATAGCGAGAAAAACAATTATTTCCACATCCTGGTGACTGGTTGTAGCAGCAGCCCCCAGGGCAACACCGTCAGCTGAATATTTAAAATAGTTTACTTTTATGCAACACATTAAACGGGATCTGTACCTGCTGCATGGACTACTAGTCCCAAAGTGGCGGTTATGTTTTTATCACTTGTAGCATTTTTACGCTGCGATATTTGATCCACCAGTAACATGAACACAAAACCCAATATCAGCGACAAACCAATGATGCGAGTGTGGTCATTTCTGTGATGGGTCGGGCGAGTATTTGCAGGTTTCAAGGATTGATCACCAACAGGCGGGTTGGCCTCTGTCGCATGATTGTCCAAAAATTCCATATAAAGCGAGCGTATACCCTCCGGTATGATAACCGTTAAAGCAGTGCCGACTAATAAGCCTGCTCCCAAAACTGTCACTAACTTGAGTTTGCGCTATTTACCAACAAATATTAATGTAAGTATTCTCTTATTTGAACTCTAGTCACATTATATACCTCACTTAGGCGCATCACTAAGGGGATGCTTCCTGAGAAGTAAGAACCCACAAGCATAACAATAACAAGCAATACGAGCACATATGTTTCTTCTGCCATCCTTCATATATTTAATTGTAATTTCCTATAAAAAAATTGTGTTGTATGTTAATCCACAATTAACATTTGTTAATGTCAAATAGTGTTTACTTGCCACGTATTGGGTGTATTTCGTTTTCTTTCTATGTGGTTTTATGTTTGCCCACAAATATCAATTTGAAGAAAGTTATTAATGTTTTTAACCAGCATAAATAACTTCATACAATACAAAAATTTATAGAAATAAAATATTTCTGAACACATACAAAACTTGTGGAATTCAATACAAACACAATTATAAGAAATTTCTAAATGCTACAACAACAAAACAAAAGTTGTAAATATACAGAAGCGGGGTTACCATACTATTGGGATTTTGGAAGTGAATCATTTTAAGTGGAGATGGTTGCCAACTTTGAACAGAAAACTGTTCGTTTGGTTTCGTATGGGCCTTGACAAATACTTTTACAGACTTGTTCAATCATCTGATTTGGGTATGTGTTAAATTAAGCAAACAAAATTATCCTAAATTTTTTAAAGCGATATTTCAGTACGAAAAGCATATTGAATATTTACCGCTTCATGTCCATCATCTCCAAATCACAATAGTAATAAGTACTTATTAACAATAACAAAAGTTATAAGGTTTTACAGTACTTCACCAAACAGGAAATTAAGTAAGAAACAATACGCTTACACTTTGAAAAAAATCCTATAAAACAGTTAGTTATGTTTGTGAACTTGTTTATTGATAATTTATGAAATATATTGTGATTATGTGCAATATACACAAACATCGTGTGAACGATGGTGTTCTTTAAACGACACCAACTTTACAACACTGTGAATCCTTAATTTATATGTGTATACCTACATATAATGCATTTTAGTACATAACATATAAGTGGTTTGTGTTTCAGTAGAAAAAACAAAATTCTTAGATATTTCATAATAAGCCAAATAATAAAAGTATTTAACAATCTTATAATTGTCTTTGGATCATTTGTGTCGAAGTGAAATCCTATTAGTTTTCTTTTAAAAAAGTAATGTGTTACAAATCAATGAAATCAAATCGTGAGTGTAAAACAATACATATACATATACTGACAAAACATTTCCAATAATTTTTACGGACAACTATAAATGATTAACTGTTACCTTACAAAATGACAATAAAAAGAAATATTCTTAAATAAATTAACAAACTTTTGTCTAAAAATATGAAAAGCAAGAGAAGTCGTGTTTCTTTTTTTCGTTGCATCTAATGAGTATTCCGGCAAATAGAGATTTGTTATAATGTGGTAAAGTCGGAGACATAAACAACAACACATAAAAAAGTATCAATTCGTTGTGTGAAGATTGAATTGCAGAATGCAAAGCCATATGCTCAAAATATTTGTGTTTAAACATTTGCATACGTATTCAAAATGTTAGTGCCTTATAACCAACTGTAAAGCAGTGGGAGTGCCGTCCCCCACCCCACTGGTTGTAACAAACGTCATTATATTCGTTTCCGAAATGACAGAATACACAAACAACTAAACTGAAAACGAACTCATAAAGGCTAAAAGTTCGAAAATCTACTTATCATATCGTTGGTAATCATTCGCCAGCATGGATGTTTACCATAAAGTTTAAGGGCCTACGTGTACAAAGAAAATAAATTGAAATGTTTATAAAAAGCCGGGACGCCTATTGGAGACGACAATTGCCGATTTCGGAATGTACAAAGAAATTGGTTCACCATGGAGTATTTCAATTTCAACCGTATGCTTGTGAATTTCGCAAAAAGGCCTATGCAGTACTTATGTTCTTGGTGTTGAATTTGGGAGCAGCTTTAAGTATCAACACGTCATTCCAACAGTCCAACCATTTTCCATCGGAAGATATTGTAGCGCAATTCACTTTACCTGTGTTGGAAACTGCTGGCGGTGATGGTGCGTACGGTGGATTTACATCGACAATTGCAAATATTGTCTTAAACGGTACCAGAACATCAACGATTTCAATGGCACCCACAAGGAACCCCGATGATAGTGTTTATAAAAACTATTTCACGCATTTATCGTATGATTATAAAAACAAAGTTTTTTATGCGGGCGCAACAAATAAAATCCTGCAACTAAATGAGAACTTACGAGTTCTCTCAACGGCCAAAACGGGTCCCATCGAGGACTCTCCGCTTTGCCATGCAGGCGGATGTCCCGAGGACGTTGAAACGACTTTAGTGAATAATCACAATAAAATTTTAATCGTTCACTTTGAGCACGCTGAAGGTGTTCTAATTGCGTGCGGCAGTGTGCGTCAAGGTAAAAATTTTAAATTTCTATAGCCCTCCTTATGACGTTGTCCTATTGTTTTTTCTCCGGTACTAGGTGCTTGCGAAATTTACAACACAGCTCACTTCCCTAGTGCTCCTCAATTTTTTTCGATTCCATTAGCTGCAAATGACGAGATTGCTACTACGTATGCATTTGTGGGACCAGCTCAATACACATGGAAAAAGGAGGATATACTTTATGTTGGCACAACATTTACCAACGTTGGGGACTACCGTCATGATGTGCCAGCAATTTCGTCACGTCGTTTGGATGATTTGAATTACGCAGAGTTTTCAATTCAACAATCGATTATCAACATTGATGTGAAATATCGGGATCATTTTTTGGTTGATTACGTGTATGGATTCAACTCCTCCGACTATGCTTATTTTGTTATTGTTCAAAAAAAATCCCATCTGGCCGAGGAAGCCGGCTACGTTACACGTTTGGCTCGTATATGTATCACTGATTCCAACTATGACAGTTATACAGAAATTACTATTCAGTGTTTGGCTTCTAACGATAATATCGATTATAATATATTACGTGATGCCAAAATTATAAATGCCGGACAACAACTAGCACAACAAATGGGTATTAAACGTGACGATCACGTTTTGGTCACTGTTTTTTCCCCATCGAAAGAGATAACCAATCAACCTGAGGCAAATTCTGCAATGTGTGTTTTTAGTTTGAAAGAAATCGAAGAGGTATTTGTTGAGAATTTACACATGTGTTTCAATGGAACCATTAAAGATCGCAATCTGGGATATATATCTGGTACCATTAACGACGGCCGATGCCCACTTGTAGGGGTGAGTTTTGCTCAAAGTTAATTAATATTATAAAAAAAATAACTGTCAATAAAAATTAAATTTTTTTCAGTCACTTGGTAATATTTATAACTTCTGTACGGTTGGATTAAAGATTAGTGGTGTATCCCCAATTACGTCACACGCTTTATTTCACTTTGAAAATGTGTCTATTACTTCCGTAACTGCAACTACGACCGGACCACATACCTTGGCGTTCCTTGGCACAGATTCTGGGTCCATTAAGAAAGTTATCATTTCTGGGCAACATCCAGGAGAATACAAGGAAATTGTTATTGATCCCGGCAACCCAATTCTACAGGATACTATGATGTCCCCAAATAAAGATTTTTTATATGTCCTTTCCAAACGAACGGTACAAAAAATATTTCTTAAAAATATTCCTTGATCTGTTAAAAATTAACCTATTTTCAATTCAGGTTACAAAGCTACGCATCGAACATTGTTCGATTTATACAAATTGTTCGGCGTGCTTGGAATCCCGTGACCCGTTTTGTGGTTGGTGCTCACTCGAAAAACGCTGCACGGTGCGCTCTACTTGCCAAAAGGATACATCTGCCGCACGTTGGTTGTCATTGGGAAGCGGACAGCAGTGCATTGACTTCGAGTCTATATTACCAGATAAGGTTCCTATAGGAGAAATATCACAAGTTCAATTAGTTATACGTATCTTGCCGGAGCCTTTGAATGCAAACTATCGATGCGTTTTTGGTAATTCGACTCCAATCGATGCGGAAGTTTTAGAAAATGGATTGGCATGCATGACACCGCCAATAGAGCAGCGTCCACTTATTGTTGCGAACATGGATCATGTGCTGGTGCCACTGTCTGTGCGCAGCTCGGAAACCAATAAGGACTTCGTCTCTCGTTCATTCGCATTTTACGACTGTTCACGCCACAATACCTGTCAAACTTGTATGCGTAGCCAATGGAATTGTAATTGGTGCATTTTTGACAATAAGTGTGTGCATGATTTAGAAAAATGCCGAAATATGGATAACGTCATATCTAATGAAGAAGTTTGTCCTCATTTAAAACATACGGGTGAAAAAATTTTCCTGCCCGTCCGTGTGCCAAAAGAAATTCGACTTGAAATTGAAAATTTGCCAAAACCAAAGAGCGCGCATTCTGGTTTCCTATGCACGGTACAAATAGAAGATGCGCAAATGCTATTACCAGCTCGCATAGAATCCAACCGGATCGTTGTTTGCGAAAAGACACCCGTAAGTTAATATATTCGGTTTTTACGACAAATTAACTATCAAGTGTACACTTTGTCCGATATCATAGATAATTTGTTGTTTCATTTTAGTATTTTTATGAGTCAAATTCTTATGAATACGACGCAAAAGTGGACATCACATGGAATCGCCAACATTATGTGGATACGGCAACGGTAACTTTATACAAATGTGATGTATTGGGATCTCATCGGGAGCATGCTGACTGCAGTCTTTGTGTTACTCGTGATCCAAAGTACCAATGTGCATGGTGTGGAAATTCGTGTGTTTACAACGAAACCTGTTTCGGAATGGAGAGCACTGATGGGCGCAACACGTTATCGTTGGGGCGCTCCCGTGAGTGCCCACGGCCTCGTATAGATGTTATAAAACCATTGTCGGGGCCAATTGAAGGTGGAACACTTGTAACGATCGAAGGAAGCAATTTAGGCATACGAGAGGAGGATGTCCGAGGGAAAATATCCATCGGCAATGTTCCATGTGAACTTGTGAACTATGAGATTTCAGTTAAAATTGAATGCCGAACAGGTGCTGTGGCATATGAGTTAAGTTCGCCAATTAAAGTGGCGAACGATGCGGGAATCACTGAATCCAGTGTGCAGTTCCACTATAAAGATCTACAGTTGACTGGACTTCAGCCCACAATGGGCCCGAAATCTGGAGGCACACAGATTTCATTGATGGGAAAATACTTAAATATTGGTTCAAACATCCGCGCTTTTCTAGACGAATATGAGTGTTTTATAAATATGTCACAGGCATCATCTTCACGTTTAACCTGTATAACCTCAGAAGCCACCCAGCCCGAACCTATTCGTGCCTTAAGATTAGTAGTTGATGGGGCCAATCGCACGTACACGTGTTCGAATCCGGTTCAAAATTATCCGTCTCATGGGAACTATAACCAGCAACATTTGTCGGTCTCGTCCCGAGGTCATTATGCGTATCATTATCATATGCCAATGTCTAGACCATGCTCAATATTTAACTACACCCAAGATCCGAAAATAATGCAAATAAAGCCATTACGAAGTTTTGCAAGTGGTGGTAGAATTCTAACTGTACACGGATTGTACTTGGACTCCATTCAAAAACCAGAGCTGGAAGTGTATTATGGTGCCGAGAGAATCAATAAAAGTTCATGTGTTGTCATAAATGGAAACCAAATGGAATGTCCGTCACCATCAGTTAATACCAAGTTCTTAGCTTACAAAAGATCACTGGAAAAATCAAGCCATACGATGCCTCTTACTGCGGCGTCATCGTCTGGATATCTGAGCAGTGGCGGATTGAAAAAACGTAGTACACAATATAAAGAAAACTCGTATGTATATACAACTATTACAACTAATTACAGTAATAGCCGGGAAGTTGCTGCTTTTATAAAAATCGGCGAGACTCAACTAAATTTGCAACTGGGATTTGTCATGGATAACGTTCAATTGGTACGAGATCTAAGTAAATACTTTCATAACATACGTAGTACCATTGTGTATGTAAGCGATCCCAAATACTACCCTTTTCCGGATGGCGTTAAGCTATATAAAGGCGATACGTTAGTTATTGAAGGAGAATACCTGAATATTGCATCCGATGAATACGACGTAAACGTCACGATCGGCCTTGCCCAGTGCAACATTACTAGTCTGACATACACTCAGTTATTATGTATTCCTCCAGAGAAACAACCATTGGCCACTGATGAGCTTGGCGTTGATCAACCCATCGATTTGCCATTGGTTGTCGTTAATGTCGGAAAAAATTTGCGGTTTCCTATTGGACATTTGAAATACGATTTAATGAAACAATACTCAATGTCGCATGCCATGTTCGGAATAGTAATCATAGTATTGATCGTTATTGTACTGCTAATCGTATTAGTGTTTTTCCGTCAAAAATCAACTCAAGCAGAACGCGAATATAGGCGCATACAGCTTCAGATGATTACACTCGAAAGTAATGTTAGAAGCGAATGTAAACAAGCATTTGCCGAGTTGCAAACGGATATGACTGATCTCACGGCTGATCTAGAAAACACTGGCATACCAACGTTAGATCACGTCAACTATATAATGAAAGTATTCTTTCCTGGAGTTTCGGACCATCCAATTTTGAACTCCCCAAAGGTATATATTTCACATTGTGGCATTGCATCAAATTGAATACTAACACATATTTTTCCAGCTTCGTTTGAATAATGCTCATACCAACTATGATACTGCGATGTTGCAATTTGAGCAGCTCGTCAGCAACAAATATTTTGTTTTGGCTTTTGTTGAAACTTTGGAGGCACAAAAATCGTTCAATATTCGTGATAAGTATGTTATTTAGTTTTTTTTTTAGAGATATATGTTAAATACTACATTACATATTTTTCGAAATCTTCAGAGTTAACGTAGCATCCCTATTGATGATTGTACTAATGAACAAAATGGAATATGCCACAGAAATATTGAAATGTTTGCTATTCCGATTGGTTGATAAATCTGTTG
Source organism: Themira minor (assembly GCA_001014575.1). Taxonomy (NCBI): domain Eukaryota; kingdom Metazoa; phylum Arthropoda; class Insecta; order Diptera; family Sepsidae; genus Themira; species Themira minor. Next base: position 33,031 of record JXPZ01031990.1, read on the forward strand.
GCAGCAAGTATCCACAACTAATGTTACGACGCACCGAAAGTGTGGTGGAAAAAATGCTCACCAATTATATGGCGATCTGCATGTACGACTATCTTAAGGAGTACGCCGGTTCGAGTCTGTTTTTGCTGTTCAAGGCCATTAAGCATCAGATTGAAAAGGGTCTGGTTGATGCTATTACTCATGACGCGAGATATTCTTTATCAGAAGAACGCCTACTTCATGAGCAAACACAGCATTCGGTTGTTATTTTACATATACTTCAAGATGATTTGGATGAGAAAATTCAGTGCAAAGTTCTGGATTGGGATACCATATCTCAAGTAAAGTCGAAAATACTGGATGCCCTATTCAAAAATACCCCATTTTCCATGCGTCCCTCTGTACATGAGGTGGATTTAGAATGGCGTCATGGTCGCGGCGGTCATTTAACCTTGCAAGACGAAGATTTAACAACGAAAACTATAAATGGATGGAAACGATTAAATACGCTGGCCCACTACGGAGTAAAAGAGTCTGCTGTAATGTCTTTGATAGCCCGACAAAATGATAATTACAGCTTAAACTATAACAAACAACAACCTCCATATAATAACTGTAAGGGGACCATTATATATCATTTAATATCATTTATTTTAATAAATATTCAATTTATATTTTTAGTTTACTATATTAATAACTCTCAATCGCACATTATTATGAATAATGATATTGAGTCCGGCTTGCAGCAACCACGTGTTTATCACCTTGTGAAGCCCGTTTTAGCAGATCACTATATGAACATGAAAAATTCTGTAATATCTAGTTCTGGGTGTGCAGCTGCCGTTGGCCCCCATGAACGTGTTCACAAAACCATTCCCGAAGTATACTTAACGCGTCTGTTGTCAACCAAAGGTAC
>JXPZ01031990.1:33980-50840 GCA_001014575.1 Themira minor
GTCGACGACTTTTTCTCAACAATCTTGACGGTCAATGAAGAGCTACCTCCAGCTATCAAGTGGGTGTTTGATTTGTTGGATGAAGCGGCGCGACGCTATGAAATAGCTGATACTGAAATTTTACACGCCTGGAAATCAAATAGTTTACCCTTGAGATTTTGGGTTAATTTCATTAAGAATCCAGATTTTATATTCGACGTCAATAAAACTGTTACAGTCGATTCATGTTTGAGTGTGGTTGCACAGACATTTATGGATGCCTGTTCAACAACGGAACATCGATTGGGAAAAGACTCTCCTTCGAACAAATTGCTATTTGCCAAGGTAACTGTAATTAATCTTACATATGCATATATACTTTACTATATACTTTGGTACGAAACGACAGGACATTCCCCATTATCGCAAAATGGTGAAACAGTTTTACCGTGAAGTAGCGCGATTGCCTCAAATCAGTGACCAAGAAATGAGTACAGCAATGCAGCAACTTTCAATACAACAGAATGAGGAATTTGATACAATTGCAGCCTTGAAAGAACTTTATATATATGTAACGAAATATAGAGATCAGGTATTAAAAAATGTTAATATACCCTATTATTAACCTTATTATAACTTTATGGTTTTCCATTATATTTCAGATTATGTACGCAGTAGAGACTGATGTCAACTGCAAAAAAATGCAATTATCGACAAAATTAGAAACTGTGGCCAGCACTTTGGATGGAGACGAAATTTCTAATTGCTGACATAAAAAACGCCATTCTACTTTTTCCAATTTTACTCAATTTGTTGTTAATATTTTACATAATTTCCAATACAGCGAATGTCAAAGGTGTATATTTAATGATAACGCAGTCCATTTAACATGTAGCTGCACATACATTCAAGGTGAGATTCAAAAATACTCGAAATGAAATTAAAATGGGAATTGAACATATTAGTAATAAATCGCTGAAACTTGTACAAGATGTTCCATATACTGTGAACACTTTAAGCTATTTTAAAGTAAAATTACTTCATATTCGACGATTTTATAAAGATCACGTTGCTCGAGAGCATACATTTCTCATAAACATGACATCAATGAATACTGAAAAAGTACAAAACTAATACAAATTTCCATAAAAGGCATATAAAGGCCATTGTGTTAAACCAATATCAAATTTGCGGTCCCCAATTTGAAATAGAGTTATCTTCCAGTATGTTGTATCGATAAATCCAACACCTAAGCTTCCAAATTTGGTTACATTAGTATGTCGTTGAAACAATTAAAATTGCATTTACAATTTTTTCATAGTTTTGCATTATTTTTGTACATATATTAAAAATAGATTTAGTTTATTACATTTTTTTAGAGTTTGTGATATACTTTATGTTAAATCCTTTGAAAATGTATTCTCTCAAATAAATTATAATTTAGCGAAAAGAGAATAGAATACAAATACTTAGGCACACACTTGCTTGTAAGATAATAGTACGCATTGATAGAATTAATTATTTTACGGAGTTTCTTTCGAAATCTACAAACAGAAGTTAATATAACGTTTTTTCGTACAAATCGTCATAATACTATAATATGCTCATGTAATGCTTTAAGATGTAGGATACTATTTTAAGAAATTTTTCGAATGAACACTACCAGTGCAAAGCTGGAATTCAAAGAAACGAAGAAACGAAGAAACACTGTACTGAAAAATCTGACTGAAAGAAATGTATTATATTTGTATGTACGACTATGTGTTTTTATCTGACTATTGACATTTGATCAATATAATTGTTGCATTTGAAATCACACATGAGACGTAGAATTAGAATCTTTTAAGGTATATTATTATTAATTTAAGTTCAAGAAATAAAGTAATCCATATTTTCTTATATATATTTAAACTGATTTTATTTATTTGTTCCACATATGCACAATCTTATCAAACGTTTTGATTTAAAGCAAAAATCTGGGATGGTACAACGTTATATATATGTTGTTTGGCTTATAAGTTTTAGGAGTATGTAGATGGTATATCATAGTATTGCGTATTTCAATAGTCGCTTACAGAGATGTCTAACAAATTGTCTAGTATGTCCTCGCGGTTATTATCCATGCTCCGCAAGTACTGAAAAGCTTCTTCGATGCCATCAATATAAGGACGAAAATTGTCACTTATTATGCTGGTATAATCACGATTGGGAGAGCTTCCAGCTGTCCATGTAGCTGCTGACGATGGAGCTATTATCGAAGGCAATGCTGGAGTAGACACCATATAGCACGGGTTACGCGGTTGTACCTGTTCGACGATTACGTTTGGCTTTTCGTACTGCTCATTGGGGGAAGCTGAGCTGTTTGCAAGTGTAATGTTCTCCGATTCACTGTTTGTAAGAATCGAGGAAATTATCACATTTTCACATGCTTGTGCGAAGTCTTCCCCATTTATTGTCTAAAACATAAAATAAAATATTTTTTAAATGCAACAAGAATATTGTTCTGACCTGGGTGAGTGGATTGACAAATTAATCACCTAATCATATGCAATGAAACTAGTAAAAAGTTATACATTTGTCTACCATTTGTAATCCCAAGCAAATAAAAACAATAAAATATATGACACTAGATTCTTGAGATTACACGTCCAGAATAGAAACTCAAAATATAAAATTTTAGAGAAACTATAATAATGTTTTACACAAAGTTCCTGATTTGCGACAACATAGTGGTAGGTGTCAACATGTATCTGGCCAAAATTACAGTGTTAAATATTTCAAAAACGAAACAACTGACGACGATGTATCATGTTAATGTCCCAACCCATTATAATAGCCCTATAATGTATTATAAATAAATAATTAATATTTTTCCTATTATATAAAATAACTTGTTTCATATGCTTGTGGTGGAGTAGTAGATTGTTATCATTTGAAATTGATTAACCAAATGGGCGGCACTTACATATATATTCAGATTTGTCTCCTCTTCATCTGGTTGAATGACATCGCCAAATGGTTCATTGATTAGGCAGTCGAAAGACGTTGGATTCGCAGAATTGGCACCATCTGGACTTAGCGTACTTATTATAATTGTTCCAAATTGATACTGTTGAGGTTGTAAAAGGGGCACGGACCTGGTTATCGAAATAGGAATATTGCTGGTCTTATGACAAGTTTGTTTTTTATGCACTGAACCTAAAATTGCATTATTATTTGCGGGTTCGTTTTGGGTAGCGTAAGTTTGTGGTTCTTGTCGATCTTCTTTGTGGACTGTTGTTATAGGTGTAATGACCTGTGAACTTGGTTGACCATTTGACAATTCGATATCAAAGGATGGAACTGCAGTGTAAGGGTGCAATACAGGCTCAGTCCTTTGTCCTACTATGAGACTTCTAATTTCTAGTGGTGGTTTTACTTTCGTTTTTCCAGATTTACGGTTTCGGATCCGTTTTCGGTCACATTTCTTTTGGTCCAAGCCCAATTCCCAATATCCACCTTTACCCTTCTCGTATTTGTTTCGATTGATTTTTCGAAAGCAATGGTGGAGCGATAAATTGTGCCTTATCGAGTTCTGTGAAACCGTTTCATTAGAAGTAATTAGAACGCTGGATAAAACCCAACTATCATTCATACTTACATTCCACTTTTTTCGTACCCGAAAGAAGGCAAATTTTGACTCAATCCACGAGCAAATCTGCTGCAATGTTACACGTCCATTTTGTAACATTGCCATACCAATTATATGAGAATAGTTGAATGGCGGCTTCTCATTTATATCAGTTTGGTAGCTCTCAGCGAATTGCTCGTATTCCTCCAAGTCTCTGTCATAAAACAGACATGAAAAAAAGTCAAATGAAGTTAAGTGAGCATATATAAATAGTAAGTTTTTATAAAAGTTACCGTTTAATTTTGTCGAGGAATATTTCATAACGTTCTGAAGGCGTGGGCCTATTAATCTGAATTGGTTTGGATTTGGGATCAACAATAATTGACTCGGGCAATTGTTGGTTGCGCTTTTGTACAGACCCCGGCCTCTTCTCATTCTTATACCTAATGTCTTTAGTTGCTATATTGGCACAAAATCGTTGATTTGTCCCATCATCGCCACCCTCCTCCACGTTACTACCACCAAAAGCATCTTTTGTGTTAAGGTTATGAAGAGTGGATAGCGTTTTAGTGGTTTTGTAGTTTTTGTCAATGCCGATGCACATAGTTTTCTCGACGTCATAATCGTTTAATGCCGAAATTATGGCATTCGACGGCCATGTAAGACTGTTCTGGCAGCGCAACTCAGTCAACCATGTGAGGTTGGTAAGGTCTCTTTCATCCCCATCACCATCGGCATCGCCATAACCATGCTCGTCCTCTTCATTCTCTTGACAATCAGTACCGCAACTTCTAGGTACTATTTTTACATGTTTGGGTCCATTGTCATTTGTTATATGTATTAAAGGTTTTGGGGGGCACCTATTATCGTTTCCGTTTTCTTCATTGGTGTATTTGTACAACGCTGGCGGGTTGAACATCATAGTTTCGGTTTGTGTGACTTTCCTAATATTACCCTGCAACCGAAACATAGTAATACTAAATATGACAAAGAATTGAAATATAAAAACGAGACCAATAAACACACCACCATCTAAATGAACATATGGAAACAATTGTACTTGCACCTGCTTCTAATTATGCATTAATTGTATATACATGAGAAAATCCCCCAATGTGCGGACATATGGGTTGGTCGTCGTTTGCTATTAGCCACCTGCCTTGAGTCTCTTTTCATTATCGATTATAGTTATTGCCAACACTTTCAATATGATTGTCTTCTGTTCTAAGTCACGCACAGCCCACTACCAATCAGTGAGAGTTGTTGACGCATATCATATCGGGAATTCAATGGGTAATGTGCGGAAGCGAAGCAGCAGAAATAATTTTCATTTACTTTCTCTTTTCAACATGAAATTATTGGTTAGTGTAGTTTGTTCTCATTGGTTGAATGTCAAGGAAATTTTGTCTGAACGAGTGTGCATGCGTGTGATTCATGGTACAGACAGCAAGAATTACCCAATCTAAACGCCCAAAAGAAAGGTTTTTATGGTACGTGTCGATGAATACTTTGATTTTTTGGAAATGATAAAACTCTTTAAATCAAATTGGGAAAATCTATAAATTAATTTTTATAAGTGTAACTTTGATATGTTTTCCTTTAATGTAAATGCCTTGAAATAACACAAAATTACAAACAAAACTCATCTATTTCATATGAATTATTTAGTTTAAGTATGCAGATTTTTAGTTCCACAGTAATGTAACAATTGATGATATCAAATTGTTTATAACAATAATGATTATGCAGTATATTGTAAAACTCTTCGGAGAGTTTTCAGTACACATTTCGAAGAGATTTGTAATGAACCACTAGTATATATTAACTTTGATTAAAAAATAATTATTAATGTACAACAAAATTTTTGTTGCCCTTACTCGCGCATTTTCTTTTTATTTTTCAATTTTGATAATGAACGTAGTGTGTTCTGTTAAGAAAAAAAGAAATGGAAACCCGTATTTTAATAAGATACTATACGGGTATCATTATGTAACGTAAATATTCATTTGCACTTTAAAATAAATATAGTTTCATTGTTTATGACCGAATTTTCACCTTTTTTTTAACTTTAGATATGTGTTGACATTTACCAAATAAACGCGATAGTAACGTAAACCGATTGTAACGTTACGAATATGTTTTTTAATAATAAATTTATTAGTTAATTGTATTGTTCTACATTTGTTTTTTATTTGAAAAAACGTTTGAATCGAAATGTAGGAAATTTAGTATAGTTGCCGTTCGGCTACCATTGGGCGAGAATAAGCGGCAAAGAGGACTTTGCCAGTCAGAACATTTATGCTACTATGGTCAGTTACTGCTACAATCCGATGGCACACTAATACGAGTACAATATCACAAGCTACAACACATGCCTTACAACAATTCACTTGTCCTTTCGTGTCGACCGTTGGCCACGAAAACATTCAGCGACATATACAAGCATATAGTCAATTATATACCTGTAAGGTGGTGTACATACGTAACGGTTGTTCTAGTTAATGGTCGTTGGTCACTGAAATCGTCTATGTGTGGTCATGAATGAGTGGCTTTTTACCCCTATTGTAATGTCTCGGGAATCGTACCGATTTTTAGTTTGTTAGTAAGTTAGCCGTAAGAAATATTTTTGTCCTATTTGAATGTACGTACATATGTACGCTTTTATAAAGTAGTTTCGTGTAGAAGAAGAACATTCATTATTTTCCTATACTGGGCATTCACAAAGTCACTTTTCGACCAAGCTTTAAATATCGAAAAGAGACACATATTGTGCACGTGTTTGTCCAATGGGGCGATGATACCACTGCAAAGTCAAGAATAACAATATACTTGTACCCATTAAATTCGTGAACAATTTCTTTGTTTTTTTTAATACATATCATAAAATACGTTAAGAAAATATTGGCACATATCGAGTTGCTTTAATGAGTACACACAAAAAACAATTCTATTTTGCATTAATTACATTAAATTCAATGCGAACAAACATACTATTGAAATAAAATTATTTACAACTTTCAACTTAAAAATAATTTTATGGTAATACACTTGTACAAACTAATAAAATGCATTTGATTAATTCCTGTTTAATTGTTGTAAGTAAATAAATAATAATAATAAGTAAATAAATGCGCGTAAATGTGGTTGCAAGTTAATTTAAAAGTATGAAGCCGCCTTCGCACTGGAAAGTACTACAATGAACCTAACGAATTCGATTAAACATCTATTATATGGTAAACATTGTCTTAAAAAGTGTTTTTCTGTAAAGGCAGTTTTCTCGAGATATGATGTATGGCTCCTGAAGTTCCTGTACACCATATTTGGGATGATTTTTTATACAGCTGCTTTCAAGACTAGACTAAAGATGACAGTATAATTTTTCAACAAAAATATATCTTGATTTGTTGTTGTTGACGAACACGAAAACTCAAATGGAATCAAATCCAGATATATCGCTCCCCTTAAATGCAAATGGAAAAAACAAATAATACATTACAAAAATGTGTAATCAGACAGAGACGGGAAAATTTAATTTCATGCAATGGAATAAATTTACTATTACTTCAGTAAGAGGGTTGTCAAAAAAATGGTATAATGTTGATATTCTTGAATTAGAAGTTTCATCCACAAATATTGAAAAGTTGAATGTTTAAATTCAATACGTTTTTACTTTGAATAGCGATTGTTACTATTAATTGTAGCTTATTCCAAAAAATTAGCCACTCACTCTCTCTGATTTGTATAGATGTGTATGTGGCAATAGAAATGTTGAACCAACGTCACGTTCCGCCATAGTATTAGCCTCCTGCAAGAAAGAATAAACAAATTATAATATACATTCTTATGTTTTAGGGGATCTTGAACAAATGCTCAGCAAATTGCGAGCACTTACGTCGTTAGTATTTGTTGTTCGATTGTCATAACAAATGCCCAACACTTTCGTTGCCGCGTGTACTGTAGTTTCGTCAAAAGAGCGCGCCTCTGCGGTTCTAAGAATATGCGAAAACACCCAAAATTTATATTAATAGTTTGAATTGTATTGATTATTTGTGCTGGTACTTACAGATCATTGTTTTTGACAGTATCCAACCAAATGTCCAATCTTTAAAAAATATTGCATAATTCTGTTTCGTTTGTGCATAAAATTTTCGCATACTTACTCATTTTCACATTTCAAGCTGTTTGATGAGTCGATGAAGTTATTGTACTGGAATTGATTTGTATTATCTTGTGAAGTAACTGCTACTTGGCCATTATTAACACTTTCAATTAATGTTGTTGAGGTTTGAGTGTCAACAAACTCATTGTTGTTGTGCGGTTTATCCATTGTGAAATTATGAGTGCACTGCTGCATACAGGAAGTGTCTGTAGTGACTGTGGCTGAAACTTCAAAGCCAGCGGACACAAGTGCCCCAAGGTTAAGGTAATTGCCCGCGGATAGTTTTTTAGAATCAGTTTGCTGCGGATATCCAATGGACTGACCGTTTTGCTGATGTACGTCGTGGCTTACTCCGGATGCAGGCTGTACTGAGCACGGCTTGATAGAAATAGTGACGTCCGTCGATCCCTGATCTTGTTTAACGATAGAACCATGATCATTGCGACTGTTCTGGTTTGTTACTCGCTCCATTGTTAGTTGATGGTGCATCAATTGAGTTTGTGGCAAAAACGAGGAATGGTGGTACTTAGCTCTGGGTATCATTACGGTTAATGATCTGTCCGATTGCTCGAATGAATGTTGCCCAGCTCCGAGATGCATGTGTTCATGGCGTTGTTCCCTTTCGGTTGTGTATTTAGGTACATTTCCCATTGGCTCAATCGTTGTTGCCTTTTGGGTTGGTGTAAAGAAAATCATAAGCCTGTTGTTGAAATGGCGACATGACTACTTACTTTGATAATGTATGGCATCGAGTTCTGGCTGCTATCGCTACTCGAGTCCCTAATGAGCATTGTACGTTTCTTAAGAAAACCAATCTTTTTGGAAGGTCGGTTTGTCGTGTTCGTCAACGTATAGTTAAGATCGCCGAAATTGGCAGTTAATTGCGAAGTACAGAGACTTGGCGAATGCTGAACTCTCCGTTTCACGCATGTCATTAGCAAACAGATCAGTAATAGTATGAAGAGTATCGTGCCAATCGCAATGAGTGAAAGAAGTAATATTTTTAGGTTTAACTGGCAAGTGGCGCCCGCATACCATGTAAAGCATTTACACACTACAGTATCGTTGGGCAGCGTGTATATTCTTCGTGATTTACTGAATTCACTCTCTTCATTGGTGCCGTCCTCCGACAGAAGTGCACATTTTCCATGATAGTGGCATCGCGAACATCCGATTACCTCAAGGGAACACAACCGACCTGGATACATAGTGTTTTCGGATTGATCAACATATCCCTCATCACAGCTGCACGTGTAAGTTCCAGGTAAATTAAAACATTTTGCATTCTTTGAGCAGTCATGAAATTTCGCGTGTGAGCATTCATCAAAGTCTAGTTTTTAAGTATATGTACACTATTGTAATATATTTAACGCAAAGTTCGAAAGAAACACTTGCCATAAACTCGCAATGAGTCCACTCCCGCTTTATCTGTGTGAATCACTGTGCCGCCAATACTATAGTTGCTAATGCGCAAATACTTTTTGAAACCATCCTCAAGCCGTTTCTCTTCGCTGTTCTCGGACAACTGTGAAAAACAAACAGACATATGAGGGACTTCCTACATATATAACATAAGTAGATTCCATTCAATTTACCTGCAGCAAAAAGTTAATTGCAACATTTTGGTTGTTTGTGCTGCCTTGTTGAAACGATGTTAAATGCACACCATGATAGACATCACGGAAGTCCGATTGCATGATCATTCGATCAACGGCTTCGCTAACTATTCCAGACAAATTCTTAAAATTTTCTGTATAGTTGTTACTTAATTTCGTGTCGTAATTGATTTGGTATTGTCCTACGCGGTCAGCTTTAATTTGCATAACGTACGTATAGGTGGCTAAAGAATGTTATAACATGTAAATTACATTATTATTTATGTATGTACATTGTCTATTTACGTTTGCACGGCCTATCGGGAAACATTCGGGCGAAACCAGTTCGGCAAATGCAATTCGATCCAAAGCCTCTAAATGCGCACACTTCGTTCCTAAATGATTTGCATTTCGGACGACAAGTTGCTTTTCCGTCCGATTTATATTCGTTGAACACTTCGTCTGTATTTTCTTTCTGCAATTCATTCGACCTTGGTGGTGGTGCCATTAGCACACCGCCTCTAAGAACGTGATTATTTTGAATACTGGCCTCAGCCCCTTCTTCGATCGGATATTCATCACGCACCGGCAAATCAAAGGAAATACTGTTGTCGTAGTCAATATCTGCCTCGCTTACGTTTTCAGTACCTGAATCGACTTTATAAATGCTGTTGTTCGACTTCGCTCGATTTTGATCGGTCATCACAATAAAAATGCTTTCATTTTGGTCGTTCGATTTTATTTTATTTGAATAACCGTTTGTCGTGCCCTCATATATATGTGACCGATGATTGGTTGATGGCCTGTGATTGTAATAGGAATTTGAACTTTCATTGCGGGACGTGGACATCATATTGATTTCAGAGATTTCTATATGTGTTTGCGTCTTCCACGCATCGTTAAAATTGGCCACTTCAATCACTACAGTTGGTTTTATTTGTGTTTTTGTTGTCGTTGTAAGTGATGTGGAAAGCCCACTTGATGTTTTGGTTGATATTTGAGTTTTCGTTTCGGTTTCGGTGCGTGTACGAGTTTGAGTTTGTGTTTCCGTTGTTGTCGTTGTGGCTGTTGTAATAGCTGTTGTGGTCGCTAATATTATATGGGACTCCGTAATGTGTGTGGGCTGCAACAATGTATGCGTATAGGTGATTGTGTCGAGGACAGTCGCTATGTGAGTCTTTGTGAAAACCGTCCATATGGTTTCTGTATTGCCGCCTCTTAGTTGTGTTGCAGTGGTTGTTACAGTCAACAATTTAGTGTTTGTTATGAATCTTGTGGGCAGCACAATTCGTTTCAAACTGTTTGACACCGTTTGTCGGAGGCCTTTCTCGTTGTCCAACGTTGATGTGCTCTGTGTTGTCGGCGTTGCAACGTTGATGAAAGGCTGCGTTGGGAATGTTGCCGTTTCCGAAGGATCCAGCACGAAGTCTTTAGCAACATTGTACTTAGTATTTGTGTACTTCTCGGAAATATCCAGTGGCACTGGTTTTGCAATGGATGATATGGTTAAGCCCACTGATGTAGGTGATGACAAATTGATATAATTCTGAACTGGATAACGGTCATGTGTTGTAGACCATGTTCTTGTGGAGAGCATTGTAGAACGATTTGGCTTTATTATCGAATACGTATTTCCGTAATTATTGCTGTTATTCTCCATTGGAATTGGTGTCCTCAAACTGTATTTTATTTGTGGAATGTTAGTAATCAAGAGATTTGTTGAATGTGGTGGGAACGAAAACTTTAATGTAGAATATGTGAAAGGCGTAGTATGGTGAGACGGCTTAGGCGGGGGGTGTAAGCCAAATACAAACGGTTGTGTTATATGGTTGCGAAGCTGATTATGGTGGAGACTTGCAGATGTATATATTTTGGTTGGTAACGTTTCTATTGAAGCAACAATTGGTTGACGTGTGCTTAACGTTTTATTCTTAGTTATCGGCCGTTCTGACTGCGCCATCTGATTGACTAATGGTGTCAAGTCATTTATTTTAGCATCCTTCTCCAAGACGAACGATGTTTTGGAATCCATGTCAGTTGGAAACGCACTTGTTGTTATGACGGCAGTGTTGTGGAGATTGTTACTTTCATGTATAAGCAGAGTTTCGTCAATAAAATCGGGTTTCGTTTGATCTTTCTTTTCGAAATCATCTTTGGAATTACTATCAACGAAAATGTGTGTACTTGAAGTCTCATCTAAAGGGATTGTCGTTCGATTTACTGGTTTGAAGCTCTCACCAGCTGCAATGAATATACGTGTTTCTGGCAACGATATGGAGGGGAAATTTAGTCTGTGAGGTGCAGTATGTGCGTTCTTGAATGGGGACCCCTTTGTTTTTAACTTCCCAACAAAAGGACTGTCGTTCTTTGCGTTATGATCATAATGTGAACTATGGAGATGCATATTTGAAATGCTCCCACGGCGGTGTTCGTCGGATTTATTTTGGGGTTTTTGTGGTAGCTGTATTTGCTCATGAGTGGCCGAAGTTGTTTGATCCGATACATTGAGTTCGGTTGTAGTGCTTTCTTTATTAACGTCCTTTAATGCAGCCCAAGGGAATAAAAGCGGTGACGTATTTAATGTTTGTATTCCTAAATTATAACTTGTTGAATGAGGCGATAATGTATATTTGATCATCTGAAGAGAGCTCATTTTATTGTTTGGTTTTTTGTCGATACTTGTAACGAAACTCTTTTCATGGGGAGTTGTCTGATAATCTAGATATTCCAAATGATGGAATGGTGAGGATGTTGGATGCTGTGATGCTGTGTTATAGTCGCTGTTGGTATATGGCCCTCTAAGCGAACTATCACTGTTGTCTGTGTACAAGGGTTTTAGTCCTGATGGCTTTTGCGAATATTTGCTGTGCACAATTTCTGTCAAAAACTCCTTGTTGTACGATTGAGATTCTCTAGATGGTACTGGATGTTCGACAAAATGACTGCCCGTTAAAATAATTTGTGCCTTGTTGCTTCCTATGACATTTTGTGGAGTCAGATCAACTTCAATACTTTCCTCATTAAGAGGAATCTTAATGTGCGATATAGTACTAGGCTGATTCACAAAAGGTTGTTCTTTGAATTGAGTTATCGGAACGCCGCCTGATGACGGTAAGGGTGGGTACAATAATTGCGAAACAAAATGACCTCGCACCGGAGATCCTCTTGAGAGAGGATGGTCATTATCGTCTTTATTGAAATTAAGCGGCGGCACATGAATGTCAATATTGTGGCTCAGCACATGTGTATCCAAATTGATACGATGATGCTTGGTTGATGGGTAGTGTTGGCTTGGAAGCTGAGAATGAGCTTCTAGTGATGGTTTTAGACGGTTTTTTGAGACATGGTTATTAAAGTTAATGTATGAATTTGGCTGTAATGATATCTGGGGATGTGTCTGATTGAGTCCGTATTGCGTAGTGTTATGATCGTTATTCGAATTGAAAAGGGCCGGCAAAGATGTACTGTATATCTCTGGAATGCGTTGGATCTTGATTATTTCGGTATTTTTTAATTCCTGATTTAATTTTATATTGAACTGTTGTGTAGGATAATTGGAATACTTCGACGTAACAGTTGTGCCAAAAGATGTTGGCACATAGTGCGAATCAAGTTGTGTTTGAATTGGAATTGGATATATTTGCGGCCGATTAGATGACGCGGGTCGGTTTATCATCACACCGATATCTAACGATGGTGACCTGAGGTTTGTTGCAACAACTGATGTTTCAATTGGTGAAGATGGAACTGAAGCCAATGGTGGTTGTGTTTGCGGTAGAGGAGCCGACAAAAAGTTAATCGAATCTCTGACCATTATACCTTGTTTTTTGTTATGCCTTATATCCAATGTAGGATTCATTTGGGATTGTTTCATTGGAGGCGGTGGCGGTTTTAGTATACTATCATATTTTATGTGTTCTTGCTGTTGTTGATCATACAAGGGTATGATAAAAGGGGAATAATCACTTACTTTGCTAGGACCATGCAAATTTGTATATTTCTCCTTTTGTATGTTTGAAGCGCTATTGTAGTATTCGGTAGTTGTGCTGCCCGTTGATTGAATGGGCGAATTCAAGGTCAAGGGTACACGTGGTAGTTGTAATCCGTTTGGTTTACCTACAACGATATCTGAATTGGCTGTTATCAACTCGCCTGGCCTTATGGAAATTCCTCCATTATGCATTGGTGAATTGTAGGCAGGCATTTGCTTAAGCGAATTGACTTTAGGTCGTTCCTGATTGAAATTCATCCACTTGTCATCACTGAAGATCACCTCGTCCACAGAAGGTGGTCTAATGTATAGACTTTGTGCGATAGACTCAGCAAACAACGAAGAGTTATCACCTTGCAGTCCAACAACGTTGTTCCCATTGCTCTTCAGAGGCTCTGCTTCCACAGATGATAGTTGTGGTGGTACTATAACATTTTTTACAGGAATATACATTGGCCCGTCAAATACCAAAGCAGACGAAGAGACATTTTTAAGTACATTTTGACTATACAATCCTTGATATCGCTCAATGTGATTTACATCTGCCTGTTTTATCGCCGAGTCAACAATCGAAGATTGTTGATTTTGATGGGGGCTCAATGGAGTTATCGTTGTTTTCGAGGAAGTAACCAAATTACTTTGAATCATGCCGGCAAATGCGTTTAACATGGGTTTCAATGCATTTAGGCGATTTAAATAATACGATTCAAACAACTGATTAACATTTTCTGGCAAACTGCTATTGTTTTTATGTTTAGTTTTATTCAATGGTTCAATTTCTGTTGATTCAATTGTCAACGGGGCACTACTCGTTTTACGTTTATTTTTTACTTTTGACGGTTTGCCTTTTATTGATACCTCTATATCAGATGCATTGAATGGGCGCTTATCCAAGAATACTACAGATTGCTCCGGCTCGATAGGACTTGAATCCTTGGAACCATCAATTGTTTCTTCTTGCTTATTTATTTGTACGTTATTCACATTTGTATTGTAGACCTTGGAACTAAACTCTGTCAATGATTGCGACAAAGTTTGGGGTAATTTTTTCTTAAATGCATTTAAAATATATGTTGAGTTGTTCTTATTCATATGCATGTTGCTTTGTGGTGGAACACGCTTTATGTTGGTACTGATCTGTGTTTTGAGTGCAGTGCTCCTAATGATCGCTGATGGCCTTTGCATTTGCATTGCTGTAATCTGTAAGACTTGGCCACCATCCAATGTAGCCATAGTCACAATTACCCCTTTTTGATTTTTACCTCTCTTATACAAGTCCTTATGTAGTTTAACAATCAGTGTTTGCGGAAGTAAACTATCGGGTACCGCTTCAGTGACTACATTTTCAATAATGCGAGTGCGATAATTAAGTATGATAGTAGACGAGGATAGAGTAGGGATGACAGAACTATATACTGTCTCTGGAGTGGGATCAATGCTCAGTATAGATGTTGTTACATAAGTGAATGTGGTTTGGTATGTTTTGGTTGCATATATATGAAGTCTGTACTCGTAGCTGGATGAATTTCCATTCGTTTGATAGTCGGAATTTTTTGAATAGCTCTCCGATTTTTCTTCATTGTAATTGTCGCTATTTTCATATGAATAATAGGATGTCGACAAAGATGTAATTCCTGGCAAAGATTCAGTTACAACCACTTGCGTTAGAGAATTAATCGATGTAATGATGACACTTTTTATTGCACTACCATCACCGCTGGTGTTGTGTTTTTCACGAAGCGTTTTTGTTAGAGCGATTTTGCTGTAATATGTGTTCGTATTATAAACCGGGGTGGCTTCTTCGGAAGGCTGTAAATAAGATATGTATTCTTCCGGACCGGTTACAGTGTTAATGACAGTATGTACGGAGGTAACAACAAAGGGCAGATCGCCGTTTAAAATTGTATTAAAATAGGAGTACGTTGTAGGGAACGTTCCGGTTGCCATTTCTGGGGTCTGAAAAAGTATAGTTTGTTTTGAATTAATATTCTCGAGAATCGATTGTGTGCACTTACCTGCGATAACGTGACTCCTAAAGATGAGCTCATTTTAAGGTAATTTCGTTCTTCAGTTGCGATATTCGAAATAACTTTCTCACGACTCTCCAATGTGGTTTTGCCATCTTGCCAATATGTTGTGCGATATGTGTATGTGGTAAGGCATGTTTTCGTAATAAACTGGTGCGGATCAATGGGTATGGTAAAATTACCCTACAAGAAATAATAAATAGTGAACATACTGCATCAAAGACGATAGACCATATTAAAGGTCCATTCCCATTGTCCTAATCCGGGTATTGAATTAAATTTTAAATTAAATTAAATTAAATTAAATTAAATTAATTAAGTTAAATTCAATTCAATTCAATTCAATTACACTAGACGTCTAACTTATTTTAATACTTTTTAACCGAGTATAAACATTGTCGTTTACATTAAAATTTGAAGAAAATTGGAAAAAAATTAACTTTTGAACTTTAATGTTATGGAAAAATGTATGGAATTTTAGAACGGATGGACATTACGTACATAACGTTATAGTATAGACATTTGTTAAAGGCGATATATATTACATTCGTATGGGCGCAATTGACAATGAAAAATTTGAAATGTTGTGTGTCTGTAAAAGTATTTTGATAAGTATTTAATACTTTACCTCGGATATATTGATGGTTGATGGAACTACTAAAAACATATGGTTTTTCAGTGTACTTGCCGCAAGAGTCATTGGTTTGTCGGTCTCATTAGAAGCAATACGCAGAACGTTCGGCATGTGTGAAAGCGTATTCTTCATTATGTGCTTTTCGTCTTTTTTATCGCTGGCAATAATGACTTCGACGCCGTTTGACATTATTCTTGTTGCCAAATTATAGCGAGCTTCGTCAAAATGAATACCCAACGATTCATCGATTTCTTGAGGCGTAAAAGTATCGTTTTGTCCGTTCGTTTTGAATAGTTCATATTGGTGTTTGTTGAACAATTCTCTAAGCGTTATTGTTGTTGCATCTACAGAACCATCAATTAGTCCACTAGAAAAATCCGATGCTATCTCGTTTATTGTCGAATCTACATTAATTCATGTGTGTGAAAAATTATCCGGAATTAATAAATTCTAATTATTTCTCATTGAGTCCATTTGGATGTTTTGATGATTATATACACTGTCATTATAGGTCATTTCAATTTGAGATTCTCCAAATCCCTATTTAGTTTATTTATACAGGTTGGCCAAAATGCTGTTTAGTAGTTTTCAAATTTCGAATACAAGAGGCCAACTATGAGGATTATTTAAATAGAAGGTCTTCAAATTTCGTACTCTATGGAAGTTGTAGATCTTAGATTTTGGATATGTTTAAAGGTCATAAATTTGTGAGTACAGTTATAACATTTTCATATAAAGCATATGCATACAAATTGGCATCATACTTTTTTCTATAATCACTAATAACCCTTTGAACTATGTACATAATTATTGTGAGTACAAAATTAACNTGAAGAACTATGTACATAATTATTGTGAGTACAAA
>JXPZ01032007.1:0-20540 GCA_001014575.1 Themira minor
GGGAAGGTCTTACAGAGAAGGATCAATGAGACCAGCTGATGCTCCCTTTGTATAATGCGAATTTCACAAAATCACCAAAGCAAGACGTTTTCCTTTAATTGAGATCAAACTGATACGACGTGTTTTTAACGTTTCATCATTCATACTAAATATTATTGCAAAAGCACCGGTCCGAATTTTATATCAGTTGCATAACTGCAATTGCAATTATAAATTGGACCAACGCGATGTCATAAGTCTACTTTCTCGGACTAGGGAGAAAGATGTTACTTACCTGTCGTTGGATACCATTTTATCTGTTGGAATTATTGCACATTTGTTGTTTCTAAATTTAAAATTAACATTTATTATACAGTTTAAATCAATTTTTTTTAAGGCCGCAGGCACAAATCAGCTGGTTGATTGACAAAACACTACCGCCGTTTACCATAACGCGTCTTGCAGCAAGATATATACTATGTATACATATAATAAATGATACAAAATTTACATATAGACATATCAGCAGAAGTATGTAGATATTATTGGCAGTGATGTACTTTTGTCACAGCTAAGTGATTGAAAGCCATACATAGTTTTTCTCAATATTATTTCCTCCTATTCTATTTTATTGTGAATGTCAGCTTTATTGGCACAGCTGCCAAGGCACGGGTGTTCAATCTTTCCAATTCACCTAACAATATGAAATCGGTAAAATTCGGTAAAAAAATTGAAAATATTGAAACGGATGTAGTCCGCAAGAATCTACACATATTGAGGTACATGTAAAATTCCAAATAACTTTCATGAATTTTAAAAAAAGTTATTAAATTAATTGAACGCAATGTGTCAATCCTTCAATCTCTTGCCAACATAAATTTTGAAGTAAAATATACAACCGGTGTGACGTAAAATATTCAACACACCAGTAACTAAGGAATTTTATTTATCAATTTAATTCAAAGTTTAACTGCTGACAAATTTTCCCAATCTAATAGGACAACCAAAACTTTATCCCATTTTGAGTCATCCAAATTGTTGTCAATATAGTTGCATCATTTTGTATCCCCAAAAAAAACCCGAATATGCAAAATATAAGGGCCACATCATAGGAGTTAAGGTAAAAAGAAGTTTTCACCACAAACTAAATTCGATTGATCGTAATCGTGCTTTCAAAAGACACACACACACAAACTCAGGAGGTGATCCCTGATTCACAATATACATATATATACACATACTTTGCGGGATCTAGGTAACGCCATCAGTACGTGACAAGTGGCAAGGCAAAGTGAATAAACTTCTCATCTAGAGGAAGAACATAAGAATACGAATAAGAAATGAAAAGTGAATATTTGAAATGCTAAGAAATCCATTATTTACAATTTAAAAGAAACATAAGTTCGCATTGAGTTCGATATATATAATATAAAAAATACATATGTGTATACTACTTAGTAGTTTCTTTGCATTTCATTGGATCTTTATCGTCAATGCATTGTGAAGGGTTAACGGTTGAACAAAAGTCGCCGGTATTACAACTTATTGTAGGTATTTGGAAATTTGAGAAACCGCAGTACTCTGGAACAGTTGGTTTCAACGGAGACGGTAGCAAGTTGTCGTTTGGAGGGGAGTTACCGTCCAAAAGGTTTTGCAGCTGTGCTTTGTGTTCATTCTTCGCACTCAGGTTTGCCGGTGGTAGCGCCAAGAGTTTATTCTCATCACTAGACTGACGTAACGGATCGAATTCATAAAGATTATGCGAGGACTCGTCCAAAAAACTGTTATCCACATTTTGCTCAAATAAGTCAAAATCATAGTCAATATTGGAAAGAGCGCCATGGCTGTCGGTCGGCACAATAAGTTCTTCAAATGTGTTGGATGGCTCATCCAGGGACATGGTTTCGAACGGCTTGTAGTTAAAAAGTGGCGAATTGAACAGTACCTCATTGTGAGCGTGAGCCGTACACGATTCAGCATTTGTTAATGGCGACAGAAAATCTACTGACGAAGTGCTGGTGTCTCTAAGAGTAAGTGTTTGAAGTGTATTCGGAACTTCAGTATCGGTTACTGGGGTCTCTCTACCACTCATCGGCCGTGTTGGAGTTAAAGGATCAGGAAGCTGTGACCCCTTCGAAGTCGATGTTGACTCCAATGACCCCAGTAAGTTTGATACGTAATGATCGGCTGGTCTTCCACTATAAACGCCATTAATAAGCCCATCTTGGTCCTGTTCGTAACTTATGTCACTGGAAAGATGGGCTCGGGCCTTTGGTATGAGTGCGATAGGTGTTTGTATTGGATGCACTGTAATTGGAGCTCTAGCTACTAAAACTTCTAATTTTTGTGTGATATCGGTCTGTAAATACAAATTTAAATATGAATTCCTTTTAAAGCGGTTGGAAATCAACACTACTTACTTGAAAACTCAAAAGATCTGTTTTGAGGGTTTCAATACCCGTAGCTACGGCAAGACTACGTTTTTTAAGACTAACCATAAGCTTGATGTTTTCAGAGATGAGATGCAAACTCTCGCAGGCCAACAAAGCGCTCTCCCATGGGGTTGTGAGGGACTTGTCGCCGGACATTAGCTCATTGAAATCACGCTCGCCAATTCCAAGACTCTCGCTATTTATATGCTCAATAAACGATATGGCACAACACTGAAAAGTGTGATGGACAAATGCATAAATGCTAAGTAGCAACTGAGAGCATCCTTACCAAATTCGTAAAATAATATCCACCTTCTCCACTCATCAATCGCGACGCAATTGTGAAGCGAGTAACAAAGTTAATATTACTATGTAGGCGTACTGGATTCGCTTTTAGTACTACAAATATCAAAGCAGGAAGAAACTCATCGGCACTAGCTGGTCCTCCAACTGATTGTTTGAGAAGTTCGAAAATGTGCCGACAGCATCGAACCGTACATTCAAGTTTCTCTTGGGGCGAATAATACGAATCGATACCAACTAATTCTGTAAAACAATTTCTGTCAATTTTCACAAGATATTTATGTATATATATATTCCTATATATGTACCCGTTATGGCGTTGTAGACTAGTTCGCGACACTCTGCATTGACTTCATCAATACTGCATGCCAAATGCTTTGCTGTAATCCAGCTGAGCTGGCGAATACGTTTTTGTATTTGTACGTCGCTCTCTTCATCGTTTGTGAAATATGGACTAAATAGATATCTGAAAAATAATTACAGAAAAAGTGCACGTGCATTTTTAGTTTCCAAGTATTTATCTAAAATGGCATTTACTTGTGGTTATGCGTCATGACGACCTTTTCAAAAAAATTGATTGCACTTTCCTTATCCTCGCTGGTGGCTATTTCAAATCGTCTGTCATGCTGCACAATATCGGAAACGTCTGTGTAGGCAGTCTGCAATAACTCAGACAATTCGTCTATGTTCTTATTGGTGGTGGTGTTCATGTACGAACGAATCGCATCGTCCAACTGTTGGATTTTCTTTTTTAGCTCTTGCTTGCCATCGTCTGGTAAACGCAGTTGACGAAATTGTTGTATAAATTGCATCTCTATAGGATCAGGCACATAACTTTTCTCATCTGTGCCTAAAGTGTAATTAATAAGCACGAGTTAAAATAATGTACAAGTAAATATTTGCGCCAAATCAATTTCTTACTCTTTTGTAAATTCGGTTGTAAAGTCTTCTGTATAACGGAGGCCAGTGATTTCTTTTTTAATAATGTGCCACTCCCTGATTCACCCACATTCGAATTTATGGCAGTTGACTTCCCTGAGAGCTTGTGTTGTTGTGCAGCAGTCCGTCTCCCACTATTGGAGCTGCCAGGTGGATTTAGACAGATATTTAAACGCAGTACCTCATTTTCTAAACATGAACAAATATTTAACAAATGCGACCATCGTATACTGTTGATAGTAAAACATACTTTTCTTAATTCTGTCGTTGCATTCCCGGAAACATTTACTGCAGAGACCATCGAACTGTGCATTACCATAGAAATCGCGACACTTTCTGCATTTCAAGTTCTGCTTATTTATTTTAATTGGGGCTCTCGCGTGCATAATTATTATTTTTCAAGTATATTTAATTATGTTTTTTGCAATTTGTTTCTTCTGACGAATTCTTTTGTGTAAAAGCAAAGGACTAATGACAGCAACTGATTCTTTAATCAATATGTGACTCATTCACAATAGTATGCACATATGTGTGTTTTCGTTCGCAATTTATACGGAATTATTAGACGATTCTAACAAAATGATGTTCGGTTCATCAGAGTTTACTGAATTAAGTAACAATGTACTTTCCTGTATAATTTAAAAATGAACTTACTTTGTGCATATGGAATTTTTATTAAAAATAATATGTCAAATTGAAGTGGACAACTATTGATTACTTTAACAGATAATGGTGTATTTTTTGCTCTTTTTTTGCTTTATGTCCCCCGATACACAAGTTTCACATGAAGGAACAAAATGATGGCTTTTTTTTTTAAATTATTGTGCGTATATTTGACCATAAAAGGATTTCTTCATTGGTGACTTAATGTACATTAACTTCATACAAAATATAAAAGCCCCACGAACATGTGTGCTCACATAAATACTCATATAAAGCCCCCTTAAAAAACAGATTGCGAATAACAATTTTTTTGTGTTTATATATAAGATTTTTTCAATTCAAATATCTGAACAATTATACGAGACTTATAGTCTACATTTATACTTGTAAATTCGAGAAAATTTCTTAAAATTTAATAATAATGTTAAAAATATATTGATCCTTACTATTTATTACAAACAGCTACACTGGTCTAACGCTGGTTGAAGCGAAAAGAAAAAAACTGTTATTCACAAAATTAAATGTGGATATCATATGAATTACCATTTTTTTTTCCGTTTTTTAATATGTTTTTAAAATTTGGGTAATTGCGAATTGTTTGCAACATGGTTATGTCAACAAATAATCAACAAATTGTCTAAATAAAATTTAAAAAAAATACAGCCCTACTATGGCATGGGATAATATTTCCTCCAAATTTAAGTAATGTTCAAAATCACAGGATAGAATTGTTTTATTTGCACAAACTCTCCAATTTTAAAGGTCATAATTGAAATGATAATTAGCGTTTCTCATTTATGATAATTTACATTTATAGCATTTTCAATTTGTAAAGTTGTATCACGCGATTTATTAACAAAAACACAAAAAACTATTTAGGGCCAAAATGGACTTGCTCTCTCGATAGAGAATGCAACAGAAATGATATGCATTTCTTTTTGCAACTAAAATTTGTAAGTCCAGTTACAAATATTCGTTTTCTTTTGATTATCATGATTAGATATTAAATATAATCACACATTTTAATGAAGTTAATGTACATCATCAAAAACGGCCTGCTAATGTACATTAACTCGTAAGTAAGGTAATTTAAAAAGTTTCTGTAAGCTAGGAGGGAAAGCATTTTTGGAGCTAAAATAAAATTAGTTTTTACTTACAAATAGTTTTACATTAATAAAAAAATTTTCCAGTCTCCTGAGTATAAATCAGATAAGGACAAATTCCATTGTTACACATGCCCCGTGTTTTTTCTGACAGTGGAATTTCTTTTCTTCTGGCAATTGATTGTAATGTTACTTAAAATGAACAGTTGATAAACAATCATTTCTTGACATGCCATTCAATATCACCTGTCGAATAGGACTCAATTCATATAAAAAATCCGGGTTTCCGTATTAAAAAGATCATACAATTGAACTTTGATATTTTACAACCTTTCTCTTTTATTAACGAAATTTTGGACCGTTAACCAATATTGTGTTAGTTTTAAACTCAAATTGTAAACACAATTGACAATAACGAGAAATTTATTGCATAAAAACATTTTGTGATGGTCTCATATAAGTCGATTTTTATGGGAGGTACCCGACGTACTGGATGGTAAAAATCTATAAAATGTTTAACAAATGTCAAAAAGCTTTTCAGACATGAGTATTGTTGTGAAAACTTAAACATGTTTTAAAATGCATATCTTTTCTAAATAATTCTTCATCGACACAAACTGCTTTGTCGCCTCATTCCAAATATAATTTTACATACAATTTTTGAATAACCCCTTGCATAAATTGGTTTGTCGACACAAACAGTAATAACAACCCGTTGTTAGTGTCATACTTATTATTAAATGAATGTAAAGTGAGTCTTATATAACTGTATTTTTTATTACTTATAACACAGAATGCGGGTAAAAATTTTGGTTTTTAATTTAAATAAAAAATATGGCATTTATTCAACTTTTCCTAAAAATTGTATCCGAAAATAAAAAAAATTGTTAATTTTATCATGGGTAATATTTGTAAAATAACAATTAGTGAATACAAAGTGCATGAGCATCGGTGAAAGGCATCCATCGCCAAAATTATGTTAAGCATGCTAAACATCTAAACTTAGATGATCCTCCATATCATTTAATTCTATCGCTGTCTATATGCATTGGTACCTTCATATGTATTTTTATGCCCTTTGTAAGAGTTA
The DNA here is from genome assembly GCA_001014575.1 of Themira minor. Classification (NCBI taxonomy): domain Eukaryota; kingdom Metazoa; phylum Arthropoda; class Insecta; order Diptera; family Sepsidae; genus Themira; species Themira minor. The sequence goes on from JXPZ01032007.1 coordinate 6,510, forward strand.
AAATATATTTTTTCTGAATCATAATCTACGTCGATTTACCGATTCCGACCGGCTGTTTCAAAAATTTTCGAAATAGGGATTTTGTTTATATAAAAGCATCGGCGAGGTCGTTTTTTTCATTGAATGGCTAATAACCCAGTTGCAGAATAAAAAACGGAGTCGAAAATAATCAGTACAGTAAGGGTTTATGAATGGCCGAAATATTTTATAATTGACCATAGAATAGGTTCTACGTTGATGAAATATTCCAACCATGTCCTGGGATTTAGATTTAAGTTTGTTATAATAAGTATTACAAATTTTAAAGTTAACAATATCCAGTAGTTATATTAGGTTTAAATTAATACTCGCTAGATAGTAAGTAGAATTAATTAATAATATATACAATATTAATTCTCTGCGATTTTGCTAATTAAATTCCTTGTATTGGATATTGTGAGTCGATATCACCGTTACAAACGGTGATATCGATATAACCGTACGTAAGTAAAATGTTTTATTATATGTGTAATATATATGTGAATTTCATTTTGAGAAATTTCCGGAATACTAATTTAGTGTGCTAACTAAAGTACTTCAATGCGGCAATGAGAAAAAACTTTTCGATGAAAAGCTCCGAGTCCAATACGGCTATATGGGCTGCTCGTCCGATCAGTGTATTTGCGGTATTCGGTAAGGCATGATGGATATCAAACCTTACCAGTGTCAATTTAGGTCTGGCTAAAATAGGGGTAATTATGTTGTGTACCATTTCCCTGCATACCAATTGGAAGAAAAGCGAAAGACATTTATGTGATTAAGTTTTTGGAATTTATATTTAAAAAAAGTACCTATAAACCGAGCCCAGATTTGAATTGTCTCGAATGGCCTGTTTACATAATTCCATACGGGCTGAATGAGAGGGTACATAACGATCTTGGCTGGAGCCGCAGAGTAAAATGTTCTTGAAGTGATGTAAAGTACTACGTTGGCTTAGACGGTATAAGAACGTGTTACGCAAATCAGTAGTGTCTCGCATGCATAGTTGCAACAACGAGCCGGACTTTTTCCATTTTTGCATGAACCACATTCCTAATAATTATACATTATTATTTAAATATACGTTCGAAAACAGGACATGCGTTAATATTTACCCATATTAACAAGACCGCTGGAATTATACAATGTACCTAAATGAGGTCCCGATAGTGATAAAAATGTATGTAGACGAGGCAATAAAGGTCGTAGAGCCGGACGTGCCAAAGCGCTACGTACAATAATTGTTCCCAAAGAATGTGCCACAAAAGAGATGCGAGTAGGATTAAGGCCACATGTTTCAATATGATATAGTATCTCCCCCACAAGTCTGGAAAACATTTCCGAAAGTAAACAAATTAAATAGAATGTGCAGTACAGGAAGCTTTTGTTTTAGTTCACCTGTCAGTCATTGTTTCAAAATCGGAGAATGTGTCACCCTGGTTTCGTTCCGACATGAGAAATTCCAAATTGACCCCTGGCAATCCAAGTTCCAAATAGGTTCGCACCAATCTCAAATCAGCCGAGTTCCCATCTAACCCGTGGACGCATATTACCAAATGCATGCCATTTGTAGAAAATGCACGGAATTCATCACTTATATAGAAATACGGCAATTCTGAAGCTAATTTTACAAAGTCTGAATAAATGGCACCAGTGTACTTGATCTGTTTTCGAAACTCCTCACGATATTTTTCGAATTCCATTAATGAAATGCTTGATTCATGGCCTTTCCTTTTAAATTTTGTTTGTGGTATGGACGAAGATTTCGGACATTGAATAGCGTTTGTATTCTCTTTGTTATCGTCTTCTGTCGAGTCCAAGATATGTTTTTGACCTCCAAGATGTGTTTTTGGCCCCTCAAAATTCAGATTGGTAACACCATTACTACAAACCCCGTTCGTAGTGGTATTATTAACTTTATTTGGTGGAGTCTTAACATTTTTGTGATTATGTTTGAAGACCCCTCGACTCCTTTTTAGCTCGACAATACCATGGGACATAAGATAAGGTTTGTTTGTGAGTATTGCTGATGATGCAATAGGTTTCAAAGACTCATATATATGGTAAACCGGATTATCAATAGCTCCAATTGGCTTTTGATGCAAGGACGTATGTTGTTGTTGCTGCTTTAGAGGTATATTGTTTAGAATAGGTTGCTCTTTTTGGACAGGATACATTTTGACTTCTGATGCGGTTGATTCCTTTTTAGGACTTAAAGTCAAACATATATTCATAATAGACGATTTTTTTTTACTATTAAGTGTCTTGGTGTTTGTTCTGTCGTATACTTTTCGGGAGATGTCATTTTTTCGTTCAATACTTCTAGATTTGTTTGGTAGCATATCCGTGCTGGGTGGATCGCGAAATTCATCCGGTGGTAAGAGATCGTCCTGAAACTGTTGTGGCGGTGGCACTCGTACATTACCGATAGGTTGCACCTCATTCGTTAAGCCGAAATCAAAATGCCTTTTTAATTTATCCGCCTTAATGTGCATATGACGTTCACGACGATGTCGGTTTGGCTTCTCTAGCTCCTCAACTTCAGTAGATTCTTCGTTTTGAAAATGCCTGTTCTGTAGACTTCGCAAATCCAAAGCATCTTTTTTTTGTTCGATCTTCATTCGTAGAGTGATCGAAGTGATTCTCTTATGAATTGATGGTTCTGTGTCGCTTGTCAGTAACATCATCTTATTGGTGTTGTTAACGAAATTTGTAGAGTGCCTGAACTTGTTCTTGGTCTTGTTGGTGTGTTGTTGGTCAAAAAGTTTTTGAAGTTTAAAACGTAACTGCTCCCCGTTTAATTTTGTTTCCATGCCACTACATAAGAGTCCGGTTTTCTCTTGTTTTGGTTTGCTGTCATTGGTAATAGTTTCCGGACTTGAAGATCCAAGTGAACTATGGCGGCTTGAAACCCAGCCACTTTCTTCGCTGAGCGACGATGTAGAGTCACTTGTTAGCATTTTATTATTTAGTGCAAACGAGTCCATACCGAATTGTGGCGGTGGCGGCGAAAGATTTGGTAAAGATTCACTGAATCCATATATTGATTGATCCATACAAGGGATCGCATTGCAATCTGTCAATATAAAAGAGGCACTGACCGACGAAAACATTTTCTGTTCGCCCTTGCACTTTTTGATCTTTGTGGGTATATCACTTTCAGAACTACTGGACTCTTTTCGTAACTTTCCATTTTTTAACATTTCTTTAAGATCGGAAACTCGCACCCGAGCAATTTCAACAGAACGCGGTATCGTCGAAGAGTTCAGCTCTTTCTCAATACAGATATTTTGAATGAGGCTGCGCGATGAGTTGCTTCGTGATAACGTTTTATTCCTTATGTGATCCACAACTTGTTTGGGAGAGGACATCGTAGTTTCTAGACAATTGCCGACTAAACCATTCAGTCCCATTGTATTTATAGGTGGGTAGGAGTTTCTTGGGGGCACTGTCCCGCCCATGTTTTCAACAAGTTTTTGTAATACATTCGAATTTTCGATATTCTTATCTATCAATTTTTTTGGTGGATTTAATAATTTAATTTCATTTAAATAATCTAACTTTTTTGTTCCCATTTCAGCATCCAAAATGCCTGTCAAAGTTTTCGAATCTACCTTGCTAATTTTTAATGGTACTACTTCCACGATTTCATTCTGATTATCGCAATTCATGTGGTATCCAGCAATTTTTTTCAAAAATTTATCAATTTGGCGTTTGTTTGTATTCTCCGTGAAACTATTCGCCTTATTGCCATTATTGAAATGCATTTGATTTGCAGAATAATTTTGACTCTGTCTTTGAAACTCTTTTCGGAATTGTAGTGTGTTCGCATTCACTTGTGTCTGTAACAACGGCGTACTATGAATAGTGCTATCCAATTGGTCTAACGACTTACTGTGCCTAGCCGGCAAAGAACCATTGCTGTCTATGGCACAGTACATATGTCCGGGATAGTGGCCAGAAGACTGGCAACAGCCATCCTTTAACAAACCCGTCACCGAATGCCGTGATATAAGTAAATTACTGGGAGCTCCATCGATGTAATTTGATTTTAATACTGCGGTCGGAGTGATTGTCAAACTTGCCTGTAAAACTTCACCTCCTAAAGTCAAACGGGGGGTCGGCATGCAATTGCCTGTTGCCTGTTCGTATTCAATATTGTTACTGCTACCATTACAGAAGCATTCCTTAGAACTGGTGCTACTGCGACCGTTTAGGCTATTTACAGAATGTGTTTTATCTAAATGTACTAAATTGTCTGCACCCAAGGACTTCTGAGAATTGTTAATCGAACCTGTGTTTAGTCCCTTAAGATGAGGATCACTACCCGTGCGTCGGAGTGAATAACTTGTCGGTTCAATATACCGATCCTCAAAAATTAACGGCAACGAATTGGTATCGCCGTCAATAGGAGTGCAATGTACGGGCAAAGGGGGCAACGATTGCAAATAGCGGCTGCGTCGAGCCATCTCCGCGATAGCCACATAATTTTGATAGTTGCCATCGTAGCATCCAGCAGCCGAATGCCGTGGATTCTCTATGATAAAGAAACCTTCAGCAAATCGGCGTACTCTCAAGATGTGGTGTTTCTTGGAGAGGAGCATGTGTACAGAAGGTTGAGTGGAAGCAACAAGCACACGGCGCCATTGTATGGTGCTTTCTGCACATAGCTGAGCAATGTCTGAATTTGCACGAATGGCGAAGTCTTCCTCCGAGTCGTGTAACTATAATACGTATATAAAGTGAGAATGTCAATTATTACTTTTATCTTACAATATTCACTTTAGCTTGGTCTGTCAGCACTAGAAGCCTCTCATTCGTGTCATTCTCACATAATGGAGGGTTCCCGATTTGTGCATTTACGCTAGGCGGCAGGACTGTGCTGAATTCATTCAAAGTAGCTTTTAGGTTCTCAATGGCACACAGCAAAAGGCTGCAAACCTCTCGATGTATTTGTCGTGATTGTAACAAGCGACCGGCTGGTCCCCCGCTGCATTTTGTAGTTCCAACCACTTGAGGTCCAAAAAAAACAGCCTCTAGCGGTCCCGGTGACAAGCTGCCACGACAACTTAATTTACCACCACTTATCCACGGCTTAGAACTCTTTGGAGCGCTGAAATTTTGACGAATTTTGTTAGTCATTATTTCTGACAGTAGTTTCTAGTATTTATATAAATGTTTGGTCAGATGGATAATATCAATGCATTGGTCAAGCCGAAGTTAACACTTTAAACTGTTTAAATTTGATGTGAAGGAACCGGAATTAAAGTTGGACCCACAGAGTCAGGTCGATTAACTTTTCTCAGGTGCATGGGCATTATAGTTCAATTGAGTGTTGTAGAAACGAAGTTTTTGATTGAAATATTTAGATAATCGTGTATTTAGAACAAGAACATTAACGTGTTTGTAAGCAGCTACTGATCGGGGTATTGTATTTATTGAACTTAATTAAAGGCGTACCTATGCCGAAGATCCGCTTGTTTTAACATTTACATATAAACAGGCCAATATTCTCCCTTCTTAGATCGACATATATCTGTGTAATGGTTATCTCAAGATACTAAGAGGGCATTGACAGTTACTTGATTCAGATTTGTCACTGTTATGTACACCCACAATATCAAATCTTGTAATGTTTTCATGGTTTAACTGCGTTGCATTGACGTGGTCGATAATGTGTTAATCTATTTGTACACACAAGGGTATACGATTAACTAATGCATCTATGACATGTGCCGAAGTGTTCAGTCAGATTGTGGCACTTTGTACTTACTTAATATACGGCTGATGCAATGCCACCAAACTGGCATGGATGCCAACGTTAACTGCAGCCAAATGAAAGTAATCGAATAACACTGGTAAATGGTAATGCAAACCCCGTCCTGGATGAAAATTCAACTGCAACGTTCTCGTAGACACCAATGATAAATCTGTTGAACTACCATTCGGCTCTCCGAACCACAATTCCAATAGCAAGGAAAATTCAGCCCGTTCAATTGACTGCTTCAAGTGCTTACTGTCGACTTAACGAAAAAGAACAATAATATGAATGAAATAGGACTAGTTTTAACTCCTTAACGATTATGGATTGGAGAAGTTTTGGTAAGCAGTTATACCTAATAAGTGGATCATAAAACATTTTATTATTCCACGATTTTTTTTTTATATAGGTAACCATTATAAGAATACATTTAATGCATTATATATTATTATTATGGTTCATCATAGCGCATGTATATATACACATATACATAGGCGTATGACAGGTATGCAAGATGTTCTTATATACGCATTGCCATCATTGAGCTGCAAGGGGAGTTCACATCATTGTGTATTTGAAAATAAATTTCGAATCATTTCTATGGTTTGTGTGATTCGAAAAAAGGACGCGGGTGGTTTCTATATTTCAAAAAAATTGTGCACGATTCGTTACCTCTAATTTTTGTTGCGAGTGCAATGCTTCAAATAGTTTGTAGTTGGTTCGAATAGTAGGCTTTATATAGTTGAATTCTGGTATTAAGATCACTGTTGTTGGAAAATCATGTCATAGATCCACATGCGAGCCGAAAGTCTAAAGTTATCCTTATTATATATGTCTATATTTAACTAAACACACTTATAAAAATAACTATGAACGGCCAATTGTTATAAACATATTACCTCCATATGGTTACAACGGAACTGTTATACAAATTTAAAGTGAATATGTTCAGAATCATAATCACCTCATGGATGTCTGTCTGTTGAAAACAATTGCGGTCCAACGAATTAACCAAAGTGAAGGCTTTTTTTTTTACCATACGCAAGTTGGTATTGAAATTAGTTATACCGGTCATGGAAATTTGGTACCTCCCATACAAACCCACAATTTGACCCACTAGCAAAATTCCTATAATTGATCAAGAGCGAATGTTTTTGGAACACACTTTTGTGGTTACAATTGAAACTCATTTTAAGATACATTCCATATATTTGTCCAAATAATTTAAAACTCCTTTTCACGGTCCGAAAAACCCAAAAAATTGTCTCACTTAAAGACTGCAAGAACGCTCAGTGATTTGGATCAGTTCTAGACAGAAAACCCAGACCGAAACCAGTAAAAGCGAGTGTCATTAAAAATAACGTTGTATTCCCCACATGACTTGCTTGTATCTCAAACAAGACTTAGACAGTAAATTTAAGAGCATATTTAGCTAAGGATTGCTTGGGCCAACGTTCTTAATTTCAAAGAACTCGGATTGTCATGGCGGACAGTGATCCGTGTTTGCCGATTGTTTTTCTTTTAACATAAACCAATCTGTAATTGTCTTATTAATTAATACTTAACGTACGCTATTGATACTTTTGTTAAGAGAATCAATCTCACTATAAGTCATATTACTATGATTTAATTTTAGTTTACCAAAAAAACTGTCGATTTAGGAAAACTCATAGAACTTAAGCGAACGACAATTGAATTTATCAGACCAGCAATGCCAATGCTATTCTGTCTTTGCGTCCTTTTGTGAAAAACATGATAGCGCACAAATAAATTATATGCAATTTTGTATGAAGACTTATTAGTGACACACACTGATTGGACTTAAAACGGACTGATTCGTTTTAGATGTACTGGCAACTCACATAGAACCGATATTAGATCCACATCAAAATGGTTGACTGAGCTCTATAAAATAGTGTTATAAGTTTATGTACATTTATATTTTAATTATTTGTATTATTAAAACTCTACCTAAATATTTTGGTCATATTGGCCAAGGGTTTCTAGTACGAGGTATACATATTAAAACAATTTCTGATTTCTAATTAACGTTAACTCTATATACATTTCAAAAATAAAATAAAAACATTTTTAAAGGTTCGTTTGATTTGGTACCGTTGTTTTATAATTTTTTTTGAGAGATAATTTGAACACATTTTAATTTTGCGTAGTTCTTATAGATTATTTAGACCTGTCTTCGGTTTCAATCAATTGTTCATACTTACCTAATAAGTGTGCACGGAATTGTACAATGTCATGCAAAGTCACCTCTTCGTTGCGATACAATATCTGGAAAACGCGTGATGCCCCGAATCCATTTATGATGCTGGCAACACCACCTGGTAAATTATTTAATGCCCCATCCAGCGATTGCGTTAGCGATTGATATTTGTTGTCTTCATCGGTCGCGGTATCTGTGGATGTTTTAATGTCGCTACAACCGTTACCACTGTTCAATTTGGTGGTATTGAATTTATCATTGAGACTACCATCATTGCCATTCGTATTGCCAAAAGGTTGTGCTGGATTACTCGATTCCGGTATGTTTGTCTCTACTTGAACGGGAAGCCGTGGTGCCACACGTAGAGCACAACGAATTTGATAAAAACTGTCAATTTCCAGTACAATGAAATTCATTAAAGGCTGATTTAAGTTATTGCAAGAACTCAACAGATACTCCAAAATGTATATACATATCTAAATTTGGAATTTATCTAGAGTTTCATTTAGACATGTGCAGACTACATTTGTAAAACTATAGGGTCAAAGGAACATACCTGGAAGTATGTATGTATATGTATATATGTATATTATCTTTTTTTTTGTACACTTAGATAGTGAAAATAGGATACATCGGTCCAGTGGATCTAAGACTTTACATAAAAACTAAACTGAACCATTCAATTTTTCTGAAGGAAACACAATGAATATTAAATGATTAGGGACATAAATGTTTCATAACATAAGACGTATCAAACTATCGATCCAGCCGACGATTGAACTTTAACTTGTTTTGTTATAATTGGTTTCGATCTGTGCAATTTCCCACGAGGCACTTCTAATGAAGAATAAAAAAACAAAAAACGAGCAACACATTTTTTTGTGTGTTCGAGACTTACCCTCGTTGGAAAAGATCCACATTACAAAATTTGTAGAGCTCCACGGAAAACTCAATAGTAGCCTGTAAGTCACTCATATTATTCGTCGAGAAATGAGAAGCTGGACTGGTATTGTTTTCCAAAATTATTTTCCATCACAGAATATATACTCCAATGTTACCGCTTAGTTTGAACCTGTCAACTAGATTCATCAGATTGGTAGACTGTGTTATCAACTAAGATTTTAAGTCCTTCGTTTCAAAATAAATACGTCAGTCAGCGATAGCAGCAATGAACATTCTTCATTTTATTTTAGCTTGATTTATTTTTAATATTAGTGATTTACTTTTCATTACCATCGTGACATAAATATAATAAATATTCTTTGGACGGTCTCAAGGAATTTTATGAAGCAATGTCAAGATAGCTTATAATGATTTTTTGTTAGTTACGCATACTTTCAGATTCCTAAAATCCAATTGATAAGCAATGATCTTTCGCATAAAACCTCATTTATTCATCAGTTCCTTATATATCCAGTAGAACTAACTTCGTGCTTTTCATGCGAATGATTGATGAATTTTCTGGTTAGTTTTGAAAATGGCTTATGAACTTCGCATAAAGTGTTGTTCCTCATATGAAAATCAGTTTTAAATGACATCAAAGCTACTAAACATTCAAATCCGATCCCACTACTAAGACTATATTTTCATTGGAATCTTAAAAAAAGTATCAGGGAAAGAAAGTAAGTAGTACGTAAGTAAGTTTGAAGAAATATGAGAATTCCTCAATGGAAATAACAAATAGAAATGTCATCAGGCTGTCCGATGCTTTGACACCATTCATATCTATGCGCCAATCTGTCTGTTGTAAGCACGATCGTGGTAAAACGAATTGACAAAGGTGGATCAAATTTAGTATTAAATGTAGCACTGTTTAGGCCGATCATAACGATTTAATAGAACATCGTTCGGTGAGTTAGTCCGCTCTATAGGTATTCCCTATTTTGCTCAAAGAACGGCATTATATTCAAATATGCTAGCAAATGAAAATTTAATAAGTTATTTTTAGTATGCTGTTCTCTATCGTACTTAAAAAAACTAATAATATACGAACGAGACGAATGGTCGTGTAAAGAACTGTGTAAATCAAGTTGTAAAGTAAATGTGTTCCCAGCACCCACTTCTTTTAGTCCTACAGTCTGAGTGTTTAACGTAGATTCACAATATGCATATAAAAGTTTATTGATTTCGTATAAAAATTCATTGTTTATTCAGCTTGCCAAATGGGCCATGCAAACTTTGCAAACCTAAGACATTTCATACAAGTTGTCGGCGTGTTTAATGTGACCGTCTACACGATGTAATATTGCTATGACCAAATAAGATGGACAGTGTGAAAATCTCTCTCTCTCTTTTTATGAAAATGTTAAGATGGATGCAAACACTGTAAATGATATTTAAACAAAAGTTAAGAACAGTAGGCATTGGGAGTTTACCCTGCATTTAAAGAAAAGTTAAGTACAGTAGGCATTAGGAGTTTACCCTGCATTTAGCTACAGTAAAACTAATTATGTGGGCAGTCAGATTTATATAAGCATGTTTACAAAGGAAACTACTTGAAGCCAAGGTAACAATATAGGACAGATGAATATTCTAAAAGACGGCAGTTAATGATGTTTTTTCATCGATAAAGTTGTTTTTATCTTTTTCCTTAGTTCATTTATTAAACCATTTTTCATAATATTTGGTATCTTTTTGTGTAACTGACTTTTTCGAGGACCTTAACATAATCGCTTGATCCTCTCTTTTGACAAAGTTTGACTGACTAAAATAAAATATTTTTAAAAAATGTTTGCCAATATTCTGAAGTTAATGTAAAAATGTTGGTAAATATTTCAAAATGTGACTTAATGTATCTAAGAATCGGCCAGTCCGACAAAAATGTTCAAATTGTATTATGGCTGTTGCATGTGTTTTCCTCACAAATTCAATTCATGCGTAGGGCAACCAAAGAAGCAATTTTTTCTTTGCAAACATTTATTTATAAAACGGTTGCTCTATATTTTAACATATTTCAGTTAGCCATACTGTGGTACCGGAACCATTCATATTAAATTAACTTGAATCAAGTGTACATATGGGTGATATGACCGGTAGACAGACAGATTGAAATCATTTAAAAGAAATATCGGCCAGTCTTTCATACTCTCCTTCGAGGCTTCAATAAAAAAAGCAATACAAATTTACCGTAATATATTATAATCATTTATTTTAATATTTTTGTATTCTTGTGTCTACAGACAATATATATGTCTATATATGACACTGTATTAAATATTGGTTTCTTTTATGGTGTTTAAGCAAGGCTATTTTTTTTTTGTTGTGTACCAACATGTATTGCATATATAACACATTGTTTAAAAATTAGATAATATAATTGTTCAGTTATATCTGTATAAATATATTTAGAATTATATATAAGGCAAATCTCATTTGTACACAGTTATTAATGAAATATGTGTTGGTACACAACAAAAACAAAAGAAGATGAAAGCGTGTTATCTAAATACCTGAACTTCCAAAACTTATTCCCAATTTTTAATAGCTGTGTTATAGTGACCGCTTCATATGTTTCTATTAACAACTTTTTGTTTTTTAATTTTTTAGATGTCAACCCAAATATCCACATATGCATGTATATTTATATATATGTATATAAATGTATACACAAGTGAAAGAAATTGTTACCTTACCTCCGGACGAACAAAATCGATTCGCTTTGTTGGCTCTAAACGTCCATTAACCTTAATTAGGGTGCAACGTTCTATTTTTTATTGTTTTTATATATTATGTTTGTAATTTCGTTTCAACCCTTGTTACTGAATTGACTGAGCTTTTAATGGGACATGCACAGTCTTATTGAAAAGTATTGCAGAATTCTGAAAGTGGGCCCCTTTTCACTATGTGGCGAACGGTACCAACGATATCACTAGGATGCCCAATCAAACGGCACTGGCACAATTTTCACTATATTCCTGAAAATTTTAAAATTATGAAACACGGTTTGAAACTAGAAATTAAACGTATGTATAAGCTAATGGGAAATCAAATGGAAAATTGAGCTTTCCCTTCTTCGTGAGAATCCATTGCCAATAACCGGCACGAAAATAGAACACATCCGACTGCCGAAAAAATTCATGAAAGACTGCAAACGCAGAAACAGAAGGTAACCGGAGCAACCCCGCGACCGAGCTACACAAACAACAACAATAAATACCACAAAGCAAATTTCGACGTTGTGATTGTGTACTCGGGAAATTTCACGCAATATGTATTTCTCATCGTTGTTGTTTGCGGAATTAGGAGGTGGTCGCCAAACACATAAGAGCGAACAAAAATGTACGACGAGTAGAAATGCACAAGAGTATATGTGAGAGATATTGTCATATGCTCACTGAACACTTTTTGTTTTAAAAGTTCAATTTTTTTTACCATGTATTATCGAATGAATTTTTGTTCCGTTTATAATGGCCAAAAGGACCTACTGTGTTCCGTATGTATGCTTTTCATTTAAAAATATAAAAAATATTTTATTCCAAATGCAACTTTTTTTATTCTCAATCCAATTTCTTGCTCAACTTTTGGTACTTGCTTAAAGGCATGCGCGTTGAATTGTACTTGCTCTTAGGTTTAACGAAATTAATTTCACTCTATGTTTCAACCATTGACAGAATTGTGTTCCCTACAGAGTTTGTTTTACATAAAACAAACTTTTTGTTTTAAGTAAAGCATGCATTGTAGATTTATCGATAGATATTTATTCCCTTAAGTATGTCCATAAAACTAATATCCAGCTTATCGGTGGTCATGGTATATTTCAAAACATCAAAAGCACAATATTCGATTGTTAAAGATTTAATATGTTCACTTCGAAATTTGAATTTCTTCATACGGTCATAGGAAGGTATAATCTCTTTGCCATCAAATTTCCAAGTAGAATCCGAATCTGGATCAAAATGTAAGACGGTTTTCTACTACTGTCTACCGCTGTATATCCGTTTGATTTGTTAAAACGAATTGACTTATCAGATTTTTGTATTGTGATTCACCTGAAAATGTTTAATTTATTATAATTAATGAATGATGAATAAACACAAAATATGATATAAATTTTAAAACGGGAATTTTGAAAACACAAACGATGCTAGTGAGTGCCGTAAAATTAATGCTTGGATTAAAAAGGTTTCATAGTTTATTATATTTTTATTATTTATTATTTGTTTTATGTAACATTTATTGTTTATGTAGATCATTCCTTTATTCTAATCCAGAACGAAGTTCGTATACATATGAATATATAGAAATATGTATAAGAGTGATCTACGTAATATACATATTTATGTATGTAAGTTACATTTTTTCGAAGTGAGTTATTTAAAAAAATATTTAATTTTTATTTGGCTGGTAAGCCGTTCTTTATTCACTTAGTTCAGAATTAGAAGTAAAGTTACAATTTCGTTTAACTTAAAACTAAACCTTCGCTGAGCCTATACTGCTTACGTTGCATGCGTGTGTCACCTTTGCAAGACTGCTGAATTTGGCTTCCCACGGGAAAGGTAGAATTAGGTAGAATTACAACCTGCGGTGTCAGCTGAATGTTGCAGTACCGGATGCGCGTGTTGCTTGTTGCGCGTGTTGATTATTATTTGCAACTTTTGTGGTGTTAGCTTACTTTCAACTTTTGGGGTGTTAACTTNTACTTTCAACTTTTGGGGTGTTAACTCCTCCCCTCTTAAATTCAAACGTCCTCGTTTGTCAAAAGAATGGGATTTGGTTTATCCTCATCGGTTTTGGGGGCCTTTGTTCCTGGGATGTCTCTGGAGGTCTTCCTTCTACGGTGTTTGTCGGTTGGTTTGTTGGGGTTGTTATTTGTATGATTTTTGTCCTCTTTACAAATGTTAACACTGCTCCTATGATGCTTATTACCACTAAGATGGAACTTACTAGAGTGGTGTTTATTACAAAGTCTTTCCTTGTGGTTTCTCTCAATAACTTTATATGCCTAGTGTTATTTATATGCAGTTCTTTTAGCATCTCTATGGTGAGGATTTTTTCGTATTATGATGTTGCACTTGGTTGGAGTATTGCGGGT
>JXPZ01032038.1:0-15655 GCA_001014575.1 Themira minor
CCGTAAGTCGAGTCATCATCGTAGTCATAGCTGGGGCGTCTGCGAACCTGCCGTTTTACCGCAAAGCCCATCGGAGACATTATCCGTGGTGACGGCGGCAAACGGTCTAACCAAGATTGATTTGAAACCATATTTAAATTGTTTTTTACATCAGTTAATTACAAAAATACCTGAGCGTTCACGTCGTGGTTTTCGATCAAGTTGACGAGATTGGTGAGCATGGTAATTATCGTAGTTGTCATTGATAAACTCGTTTTCGTCCATATAATCAAGAAATTGCGTTTCTTCATATTGAAAGTGCTCGGGAGACCGACCCCTTTCTTTTCGATGGAAATTTATGTGTGATCCAGAGATTTGGGGCAATTCCAAGTGGTCGCCGAAACGTGAGTGATGTCGATTGAAGCTATGCTGTCGGTTTGGCACGAACGATGGCGTTGGGTAATGTTGTTGGTGATGATAATTAGCATTCTGACTATCCGCATAGGAGTTTTTGGTAAGAGCGGATCGCGGCATCGACTGGCTGCGCATTGTAGCTTTCGGTGTTCTGTTATGCCTATGTTCCATTTCATCAATTGCATACCGGTTTGAAATAATCGGAGTTTTCCTAACGATTTCTTCGTCTAAGTCTTCAAAATGGCTCTGAGGTTCGGCGCGTGGATCCACTGATTTTGCACGGCCTCCGCGCGTATTTGGTGGCATGGAACGACCTCTCATTTGAGAATTTAAACGAATTAATTCACGGGATTCACGTGAATCTCGTGAACTACGCGTCAATTCGTCCCGTCGGATGTGGCTCGGGGAACGAATCGATCGAACGCTTAAGGTCCTTTTCCCTTGAGTGGGTGATGGAGGATGTGGCCCTCCTAGATTTCCCATTGATTCAAAGTTATGTTTGGAATGTCCCATATAACGTTCTCGTTCAACGGTGTGACGATTGCCAACTCGATCCCTATTTCGTTGACGACCACTAAAACGACTAGTACGATTCAAAGTTTGTGAGTTATTTGGACGGCCACGATTTTGGTGATCGTCGTATCTATCTACGTCATAGTGATGGCGTGCGCCATTATGACTGTCACCGTGACCTGATGACTGTGGTGGAATTTGTTGATTTCTACGTCCGGTCATCCGCCTTGTACCTCCTCCTTCAATATCTCCTGCATAATCTGTACGACCTATCGTTCTAAGCTCTGGGTCTGAGTATGCATGTGGTAGCCCCATAGTAGAGCCCAGTCTGTGGTCATTTGCCATACGTGAGCCGAATTTCATGGAACGTCGAGTAGGTGGTGGCTGAGAGCGAGAAGAGTACCTATGACCACGTACGGAGCGTTGTCTGCTGCGATTTCTCGGACGTCGAGCAGTTCGGGTACATACATAGCAACACACTCGCCAGTAAATGAATCTAATCAGTTCAAATGTAAACAGTTAAATGCAGAAAACTATTCAACATTTTACTTACCTGAAAGACGTGGCCATGACATCCCCAATATTCGAAAGGCACAATAGCATCAGCGGGATGCCGACAATGGCATAGAAAATCGTTGTCACCTTACCCCAATCTGTGCGGGGCGATATGTGACCATATCCTGCAAACACAGTTTTACAATTAAGTTGACCGAGGACAGACCATATTGGGGGTCAATTATAAGATCGTGGTTTTTTGTACACTTCCGAACCTTTTACTAGTACAAATTCATCGGTATTTATAAATTTTAAAAACCAACAAAGTAAATTAGCGGAAACAATCACAAGAAGCAAATACAGAAAAATTCAGAAATAAAAAACGGGAATCTAAGTATGTTATAGATAACATAACATAGCATACATACACTTAGATATATATTTTATGTATTTATGCTGTCCCAATGTTATACAAGAAAACGACTTGAAAAATCATGCACAAGACCCATCTTTAAAACTACGACACCAGAATAACTGTAGTGAAGGACAGATATAAATGTTTATACTTATATTATTTCCGCGTTTCATTCAAACGAGAATAGACAATTGGGCAAAGTACCATGAGAATGACCTTATTCATTGTAGGCAAAAGTCCATTGCCATATCTCTAATGGTTAATCACGTGAGAATGGCAATTTTACCATCGTCGTCTGGTACATATGTAGATATGGATGTGTGTGGATATAACAGTCTAAATTTGATTTGTAAATGATCCTATAAACTATACGATTTTTATATATATTTAGAATCGGGATTGCCTCCTGAGTTGATTTAGCCATGTCCCTCTGTTTATTGAAAACAGGATTGCGTCGAAACGAACTGATTTGCTGAATCAAATTTGGAGAGCAATTTTTGGAACATACACTTCTATGGACTAATGAAACATATTAAACAAACTTGGACCGTATCAGCCTAGGGGTTAAAGTGTTGAGGGCTTTATGAACAGAATATGTGCTTATGGTCCGATGGAGGAGTTCGAAGCGTCGATCAGGCCGATATTAAAACTTTTACATATTTTTCCCTGGGGCTATTTAAAATCGTCTTATACCTTGCGTAAAGTAATCAAAAATACAATGTAATTTGCGGTCGTTAATACCGACCCCAGCTATGTTCATTCGTGTTTGTTTGTACATTTTGTGGCACTTAGGCACTTGTACATCTTGTACAGAGTGGCACTTAGGGCAAAGATATGACGCCTGTATATTCACTGGAAACCCAGGTATTCTAATAAAACCTGTTGACAGTTCGGAGATTATTTGGTCAAGTTTGAGCAAAAAGTTTCTAATCATATTCCTTTCGGGCCATGTGTCCACAACGTGTTTTAATTGTATTGTTATTCATAAGTGATACTTCAAGTAACGACCGCTGGATTTGGTCGGATCGAGTGCATTTAAAAGAAGGCAGATCAGAGGGTAAGAAACATGAAGGAATTCAAGATAAGAGTTATGAAAGGGCTGTTCACGAAAGAGAACCCACAACTAAGAGGCCATCACCAGAACAACCACAAAATTATGATACAAATAATCACCGGGATCTAGAGCAGCCCGTCGGAACACGCAGTTCCCCATTCGGACCGGCGAATAGATTCAATAATGGTCAGTTATTCAGTGGAATTGAATATTTACACGCATCGTTTGCTGGAAATGGAGTTTTAGTTGGCCCCGGAAGACCTTCTGGGACTATTGGAAGGCCCAGTGTGGATTTAGGACATTCCAGTGCTGCTGTTGGATTATTTCCAAAATATGGTCAATATTTTGGACCGGTTTTTGGTGGAGGTAAATTACCAGTACCGCAGTATCCTCAAAAAGCCGGACAAATCGGAATCGGAGGAATTCACTATAACAATGGTGTATCGAATCAGTATACTGAAGGCCAAGGACCCTACTTCGGGATTCCCTAAGGTGGTGGTCAATCAACAGGAGAGTTTCCGTATTCGCAAGGTCAATATCCAACTATATATTCAAATGAACCCCAGTATACTGAGGGCTACGGATTCGCATACACGTATGGTATCTTTTCAGTCCACCACATGAATAGATTCAACATGTTTGCAGACAAGTTCTGTGACGTAGATATCCCTTCGAAAAGACACTTAACAATGAAAAGAAAAAGCGTAAATTTAGAGGAAAACGAAATTAGATATGCCATATCAAAGGACAATGATAAAGTTTACAAAGATCTTAAGAAATATTGAATGATACATATTGTCACACAATTTGTAAAATACAGAATGTGCCACCGGGCATTACATAAAGTATATGTAATTGCTGAAACTGGAACAAATCATCCATGAAAATATTAAATGATTTTAGACTCATGTGTAAACCGGCTTTACGTAGATCGATTGAAAGGTCCACCAAAGTGTTTGGGTGCAATCTGTATAATAACTTTAGTAACTTCTATATTAATTTACTTATTATACCCAATGCATTATTAAATTTGTTTTTATATTTTCTTACAATTGTTATATACTACAACTTGGTAAATTTGCACATAGTAAATATAAAGCCAAAGCCAAAAGCAAGTGTAAAGTATAGAGTATTGAAGTATTGGCCAGGCTAAAATTAATTTTGTTTAATAAAGCTTTCAAATTATATAATAAGTTGTTTGGAAAATCATTACAGCCATGCAATGCTAGTATTTATAATACAGCATATTTTACGATACCGATATGAAAGTACGTACCTATAGTAGTGATCACAATGATCGAATAAAATAACGATCCAGCAAAGGTCCATTGTGTTTTTGAAACATCCTCGTCGCCGTCCCAACCATCTGTTTTCATAGCTGTCAGAATTTGTTTTTCAAAATTTGTTAGGTCTTTTTTCACATTTGCAATCCAATCGTTCTCAGACAAATAGGATGCATTTTCCGAAAAATGCCATATCTTATCCGTCATGTTGAGGCGCATATACTGTATGCCTTTTTTTATCTAGAAGGTCCATGATAAATTTACTATTTTTTCTATCTATGCGATCCTTATTAACATATACCTCAATCTCGTGGGGTTTTTCGAGATGGCGAAACAAATAGGCCCCTCCAACGCAATACGAAACCACCAGTAAAACGAGTGTAACATGTGACACAATGCAGGTGATCACTTTCCATGAAAAACAAATGGCGGCCACACACCTGCCCCGTGTAGTTTTGTGATCGACGGGGTGGACCGATGGGTTACGATTCGACATGTTTCGAAGACGATTGACGCGGACAAGAGAATATTTTCAACGAGACGTTTTCCTGATAATGAACTGAATATATATGTGTTATGTATGTTAATTTAATGTTTTCTTAAAAAAAAATCAAAAAAGCCTTGTGCATTTCTTTAGACTTGCCCGTGGAGGTGGTTCACAATTAGCCCATTTTGTTCTATCTATCTATAGTCACACAGCCAGATCAGTAAGTGGAATTTTGGATAACAACCACCCACAAAAAACACAAGTGTGAACTCAAATATTTATATACACTCACACTTAAAATGCGTAGAGATCATAGTGTGAAAAAACATGTATGTAAATTTATATATATACGTTTACGAAAATTGTACAGCCGACTGTTATGGAATAAATCTAAAAAAAAAATAGAATTGCCTAAGCATATTTGTACACATTCACATGTACATGCTTCTTTCTACAAATTCTACAAAGTCATGTATTTGTATGTTCATTCTTGTACATACATATATAAATAAAATGAAGAAAACACCAGGTCAAGTAGGGTTAATGAAATTGGGTTGGGTAGGATACATTGTATTAAAATCGAGCGTGTTAAGTGAAACAAAATTTGGAAAGCTTGAACAAATTCGTGGAATACAAATTTAAAGAAATTTTTTGTGGTCGTAATCGTAAATTTGCACATATTTCGTTGCCATTTCTATGGATCTTCTACATTTAAATAAGAAATGGCAAATTGTTTCCATTCATCTTTTGAACTCTTCGAATTCAAAACAATCGATCGGTTATCTCACTCTCACTGGGTTTTTTTGTGCTCTTGCACTACTTTCCGGTGAACATGTGATCTTCTTATGAGATCAGACAAAATCGTACTGATCAGGTTCTCAATAGACAAGGAATAGTTTTGTTTGATTTTATTTTTCCTACGTGTTATGGTTAAACGTTCGAAATGTGTATGTATGTAAATACAAATAATTTGACGTGATATGCAAAATTTTGTTGAAATCGTTTTGTTTGAATTTTCTCTTCGCAGTAGCTTGAGAGCAACTACACACCACTCATGTTGTGTGTTTACATTTCTGAGGATATTCAGTTCTCCTATGAAATATACATGTATATGTATATTGCATATTTGTGTTGTGTGAGTGAGAGGGTGATATTCTATGCCTTAGCAAAAATATGCTCTGTTATACTATTTTTTTCAAATGCTATACAAATTTTGCTGAAGCTGAGCTATCGAAAGTTGTAGTTCATTTGAAGATTTCTTGCAGCATTCATAGAGCTTAATAGAGCTCACAGCTGTCACATAAAACAGAAAACACAAAACTGACTTTTTTGGTTATCTTTCTTTCTTTCTTTGAATATAATTCTTCTTTGCTAAATGCGTCCGATTCTTGATTTTATCCGCTTTATTCAATAAAACATTCCACTAGCCATTGATTATTTTTCTTTATGAACAAACGAAAATAAAAAAAATATTAATGCGTATAAATTTTTCATTTCCATATGTGATGCACAGATCTTTTCGTAATGTCTATCATGCAATGCCAATTGGTTTTTTTTTCACATTTATTTTTATTGTTACATGTTGGGTCAAACAAGATGAATATTTTTTCCAAATAAAGTATGTACATATATATTGTGAATATGGTTTACCTGCTGAGTTTATTTGCCCATGACCATCTGTGTTGGGACGTATTTTTAACAAACCGGATTTTTGCCATTCTTGACAAATGAGATTATATTTTAAATAAACTTTTATAAGTAGATTCTATATAAAGTTGACATATAAATTTGGATCGGATAAGACTAGTACAAAAACCTCGTTGGTCAATGTTAAAACTTTTGTTTTAATTGATAATTACCAATTACACATTTTTGACAACGTAAATTCAATTCCATATGAATGTAGGCACTATAGATGTTGGGAGCACAAAAGATGGCTGGAACACAATTGTTTCTGTTTTATAGTAATTTCGTTTATTGATGTTTTTAGTGTTTAACAAATGCATTTAAATTTCCTTGATGAGTGCCACAAATTTTAAGAGGCAAACTATTAATGAAATTAAGTCGACCGAACATGCTCAATATGTCTTATTATAATTAGATTTGAGTACTCATTTCTATAGATTTATTTATTGAATAATAAACGAAATAAGTGATGTCGAAAGCAACGAACGGGGAATGAGGTCCAGTCGTTTATTGGTACTTAGCCAGGGTAGGCAAAGGGGCCAATTCGCCACGGCGTGAACTTGTCTTGGTTAAACCGCCAGCGGATCTAATTTCAAATTCAAAAGCACTCGAATTAATAGTGTGCAATTGTTTTCAAACTACAAAATACTCCTATAGTAAAAAAAGGGAAGTTTATCACAACTTACCGCCAAAACAACGAGTTACCACGTTTTAACTCTCCACGAGTTTGCAAATCGTTCCAACAGTCTACCCAGTTCTTGTACTCCGGCATTACAGGCGGCCGTCCAGCCATCAAACGCGATCCAGTCACAGCCATACAACTCGAAACAACTTGCAATGGGTATAAAACGCTCGATAGAGCATACTATAAAAAAAAAAAACAGAGATAACATTTGGAACAACACAATCGTGTAGACATAACACTAGATATGCGGGATTCTCGCGTTTACTGACCTGAGTCAAGCCAGCATTATATTGTCTGCCAATTTTATCCTTGATAAAATATTTATTCAATATGAATACAGTCGAACTAGTTAACACAAGACATGCAACATCACACAGCAGCTTGGGTATAAGGCCAGAAAAGAAACCAGAAATGCCTTCGGTTGTATAGATTTCCTTTACTGAACCTATTATTGAGCTATAAATGCCTTCCTGACCAATAAACTGAGCCATCATACGCATCGAAATCACGTGGAATGGTTGAGACACAACGATTCCAGTCACACTGAGGACTACGTCACGTTTTAAATTCATCTTGAAACGAATATAACTGAAAATATAATTTGTTGTTTGTAATATTATTGATCGATGATTGAGAGAAATGGTAAATACTAAGCACGATTCACTTACATTTCTTCATCGGTCAACAAACTGTCGTCCTTATCTTTCTCTTCGGGTAGAGGCAAACACAACTGGTCAACCATTTTTTGGCTAAATATCATGCTAACGACTGAGCCAATCATTTTTGGTGTCAGGCCGCGATAACAACCATAGAACCCATCCACTTTTTTTATATAGCTTGCTGGTTATTTAATGTAATATAAGTATGTAACTATAACATGACCAAAAACTAAGACGTTTTACTTACTATATTGAAATATGTTAGGTAAAACCATAATCGGTTTGCCAAAAATGGAAGTACCTGGCCGGGGCGGTATCGGCTCGTAGCCCAACTGTATCAATACTTTTGAGTATTCGAATGGATGTAAGGCGGCGCTAACACCCAAGCGCATACCAAACCGAATCCATTCGTTTACTTCGCTGCTTTCATCTTTTCCCAAATTTGATGTGGATTCCATTGCAGAAACCTTTGCACAAATAAATTCGTAGCAAAACTCGTTCCAACTGGTTGAAGATATTTTTTTAAACAGTTCAACAAAAAAACAGAATTGAAAAAATTTCTTTCAGGTTATATAGATTTTTGACCCTCGGGTTGATTTTCGAACAGAGTTGTATCAATATGTGGAAATATACTTTTCCAAAATAACTCGAACAACTTCTTAAGAAAACTTTATTTTCGTTTTAAAAATTTTCGTCTTTATCAATACATTTAGATATAAATAACGAATAATCTTAGAATAATTTATATTTTTTTCGCTTCTATATTTGTTCTATTATGCAAGACTACTTTGTTGTTGAACATATCTGACAGATTGATGCTTCCAAGCAGCTGATTGATTATTGTCGCATTTCAATAAAATATATCGTATTAATAATTTTTATATACAAGTTTTATACAGTTATTATATAAATAATACATACAAATATGTTTTGTATACTATGTTTTACTTAAACTGGTACTCTACATAAATTATTTTATGGAGAAATATAAAAGTCAATTGCAATATTAATGATACGTTCACAACAAAAGCTGTAATTCAATATAAAGTATGTTAACCTAATACGAATTGGTACATTTTGCCTATGACAACATTAATAATATTTTTTTCAAATAAAGGAGGTAAATACATTTAATATTGTAAGTGTTAAATCGGCTTATGTTGATCACATACAGAAGTTAAAAGTTTGACAGATTTATTAATGTGCTTCGATATGGATATCTAAAATAATCACACCGAATGACTGCGGTAGAGAAAATGTTGTGTTTGAATTCAGATTTCGCCCGTTACATATCCTAATTATAGGGCCCAGTATTGAATGAAAATAAGGATAACATATTGTTATATTACCATACTTCATTAGTAGACATAAACCTCAGTTTTTGATGGGTTGACATATCCTTCGAAAACTCAAATTAAAGTCTTGACACCAGCTTTTTAAACAAAATGTAACGTCAATATTCCAATTGTTTATATAATTCTGTCGGCTTGACAAACAAAGATAATTGACACGCTTCATATTTCTTTCATAATAAACCTATTCATATAAACCTATATGTCGCATAGAGCAATCAACTTTTTTGATGGTGCAAGCACAATACAAATATTCTTATATCATCAATGCTGCAACTAATGCTCTTATCATGTTCGACGACTGTGAAAACGAATAGTTCTTAATTGCCCATAGAACACGACTGCATGTCATTGTAAGGGCCTATTAAAATGACCATATGATATGTTAATAATTTCCAATGTGATCCCCTTATAATGTTATGAAATATATATGGGGTTGCATGTGGTGCGTTCGCCTGGGAGTTTGCGTTAAAATGAACAGATATTTATTAGATATATGCTATATCGGTACCAAATTTCGGTAATTGACAGAGAAAAAACCAAATATGCAATAATATTGTGTTTTTGTAATAATTTTGCTCTCTTCAAACAGTGGTATTCAGAAGACCGTAAATAAATTAGGTGAATCAAATCTAGACAACACCACAATACAAAGTTGCATTGAACTCGCATTACAAGTGTTACAACCAAAAAATAAAATAGAAACCGTAATTTCCAGTCGGTAAGATGAATGATAAATTAGGGGTTATGATTAAAATAAATAGATTATGATAATTTTCAGCACAGATGCCGGCGTTCATGCATTGCACTCAACAGTGCACGTAGACTTGCAAAGAGATAATTCAGAACTATATAACACTACTGCCATAACAGGAGTTCTTAACAGAACATTGGATAAACAAAAATTGCCGATACGCATATTGGAGACACGCCACGTTCCGCATACATTTCACTGTCGTTATAACGCATTGGGTAGAACGTATTTGTATCGAATTGCTATAGCTAAGAATGAAAACACGGAAACGGCCCAATTAAGAAATCTCAGCTTTGAAGCTTTTCTGCCCATCGAGGAAATTGATAGATGTTATTTTCTGCAGTAAGTCGGGAAACATATAATTTTTACTATGTCTGTGTTTCTGTTGAAAGTGCGATTGCGGACTAACGAATTGACATAGATGGATCTGAATTGGTGTAAGGACTTTTTTTTTACCAGACGCAGGTTTGAAATTTGAAATTCGGCTATATCTGCCCAGAGGTTTTGGTACCTCATTTGCAAAATGAATTTCCCATGAAAAAAAAAAAAAATGGAACGATCGCTGATTTTTTGGGTGCATACACTTGTATGTAAACTCATCCTAAAAACGGAGCGGATACGTGTAGTCAATTACCCAATAATTATTAAGCCGAGTGTATCCAGCAATCGGCCAAACCGATATCAATACTTTACTTGTTATATACACGTAAATAAAAAAGTTTTTTTCTTCTATAGAAACTCCAAGTGCAACATCGAACGGTGCCGAGCTGCAACGCGTCTATTTCTGGGAAAACATGATTTTCGTACTTTCATGAACGTTAGTCGCCAGAAAAATAAAAACCGTGACAATCCGATGTTCACAGTACGAACATTAGATGAAATAAGCATATTGCCGGGTCGATCTTTAGGAATAGGCGAAAACGCAGATAGAGCGAATGAGTTATACAGCTACTGGGATATTGAAATTACAGGCAAATCGTTTCTTTATAAACAGGTCGGTTTGACTTTCTTATTTACATTAACTATAACTCCAACAATAACTCTTTTATATATAGGTGCGTCGTATGGTCGGTGCTTGGATTGCATTTGGTACTGGGTTAATCGATAGAAAGTGTATTTACGAAATGCTAACTGTACCATCGAAACATTCTTGGAGTCCGAATATCTTAGTTGCCCCACCGCACGGTCTTTTCCTTAAACGTGTCCACTACAATACCAAAGATTTCCATTTTACAAACAAAGAACAATGAGTTTTCTTCAACAATTACAAGCAAAACGTTTGACTCTACAAGCGACACACACCGTAGTGACAACCTGCACTGGAGACCGTTACATTGATAATCATATGGATAATAACATTGTATGCCAACTGACTAAACAACCATAT
The DNA here is from genome assembly GCA_001014575.1 of Themira minor. Lineage (NCBI taxonomy): Eukaryota > Metazoa > Arthropoda > Insecta > Diptera > Sepsidae > Themira > Themira minor. The sequence goes on from JXPZ01032038.1 coordinate 11,164, forward strand.
GGCTTTATTGTCGATACGAAACCAGATAACGTTCCAGCTAGTATTATAGGAGGCTTTATGTATTTAGGCTCCCAAGAATCAGTCAATAGCGTCAATATAAGAGCGTATAAATTTACACATATTTTGAGTGTGGGCATTGAGACTCCAAAACACGAATTCGAAGATGTTCTTAAACAGAAATTTCTCCCTTGTCTGGATCTACCCGAAACCAATCTCTTCGATTCCAATGGAATAATCGAAGAAGCATGTAGATTTATCGAAATGTGTCGTCTGTACAATGGTACAGTTTTAGTGCACTGTAACGCTGGAGTCTCCCGATCAGCGAGTACTGTAATAGCATACCTAATGTTGCATCGTGGTATGACTTTTCATTCGGCTCTTGCTTTGGTAAAAGCAAAACGTTTGAGCGTTCAGCCAAATGCTGGGTTCCTTAAGCAATTACAAATGTGGAAGTCTTAGTTGCACACATTAAATTGTAACCAGATACATATTTAGATTAAATAAATTTATTTTGTTGTTGTTGTATAATATGATTTGTATATAGAATATTTTATAATTGAAAGTCTTCACCATCTTTGCACTCATTAGTGCTGATGTTACTTACTTTACATATTAAGTACAGAATAGGTGTACTTTAACATACAATATACTATGTTTACATGATTATATAATTTTAATTTATATAATATAATGAATTAATAATTTATAAATTGTTGTCATGTTCTGCAAATGTATGAATATCTCTTTGCATAATTATTGATATACATATATAATAATACTACATTTTTCTTTAATTTCAACTTTAAACTTTGTCAGCAAGCGAGCGCAATTAATTGGTGAACATACATAAATTGCTACCATCGTCAGAAGTGCAGTATATTTATGGTATAATGTATGCTAAACAAATCACATTTTATAAAATGTTCTTCATTGCAACAACATGGAAACAAATCCTGCTGCACCTCAACCGCTCTGTTTGGGATAATTAAGTGATATAGGCATTACGTAACATGTATGTATTATAACATATATGCCACACATATTATTGACTGACATATGTTGCCTATTGACTTGTGTGTGCTAGCGTACACACATATTTACAATGTAAAAATATGTGAACTTTTTTGGCCTTTCACTTTGTTAAAAAAATTATACAGTTAAAACAACAATTGGAATTTATAAGCTTAATTGTACAGCATGTAGCATGGCGTTCTTTAAATCGAAAGCTAAATTGCTTATGTTCATCACGGAGTCGACCATTTCCTGTACGGCCAATACACTGGGAAAGTGCGCGGCTGCCTTTCTTGATTTGGTCACACACGCTTTTAGTGCATCAGACAAAGCGTCTGTACAGCACAATATCTTTTCACGAAGCTGCGTCTTGGACACATTACGATGTACAATGTCCCCGATTGTCACTAGATTATGAGCACTGACTACCACGAATTTGCCATAGGCTATAAAAAACTTGGGTGGCTGATTTTTCTCTACTGTCTCGAGAAAAGAGTCAATAGCTTGCTGCAAATTACCAATGTGATTACTGATCTGTTTGGAGTAGTATCGCAGTACCAACTTATCCTTGTCCGTCAACTCCCTACAATTTGGCTTAACTACTACTGATGACGGTAGTACGGCACTGCTGGCTGTTGCCATCACTGTTGTTTCCGAAACCTTAATGACAGTGTCGAAATTTTTTTTTTGATCAAGTGGTATTGCCTCGCGAAGTACGGAATTTTTCATAGCCGCAGCGTCTTTTGACTCAAATGACACATAGTCATAATCCTCTAACCAGTCGGAGTTTGGAGTTCTAATACTTTTTACATTATATGTGTGATCATAACTTTCGCTTTTGGCAATTACCGCATCTGCAAAGGCGTCGTTATCCGGGACCACTGTTGTTTGGGTTCGTTTAAATAGCAACAAAGCGTTGCCTTGTATAAAAGAAGCCGTTTGCCGTACATCCTCGGTGAGTGTTTGAGCGCACGCAATTAACTGGTCTAAGCTATCAGGTGGTTTATGGGCAGTCTTATCATCACTGCGTACTAAATTGTCCAATGTCCAACCCCCTTGCTCCTCTAGAGTTTGCGACGATTTGTGAATTAATTTATCGGCATCCCTCAATGCACGAATAAGAGGACGTAGCTTGGGCGCCAATGTGCTATCCTCAGATCTTGATGCATTACCTAGTGAGCCGTCGCCAAATTCGGTAAGATCATGAAGGACGGAACGTAAGCGTAAAGCAGCTAGTTTGACTTCCATCAGGACCGGTTCGAGCTTTTCTCGTAGACGCCAATTCGGCGAGACAAAGGACAACAACCTTAGTATAAAATTAAACAACAAATAATAAAAGCAAATATTAGTTTACATTAAACTGGTTAAAGTTATTTTCGTAGGCGCCTATTCGGCCAGACAAAGGACAACAACCTTAGTATAAAATCAAACACCAAATAATAAATTTAAATTAATTACCTCGTAATTGCCAATGTTGCTTCAGATTGAAGTTTGGCTAATGTCTCGAGAGCCGATGACAGCTCTAGAGGTAACTCCTTATTGCTATTACTAATAACATGTATAGACGTCGAGACATTTTTTGCTTTAGGAAAACGAGAATATGGCATATCTTCCTCAGTATTCAGCTGTTTCGACAGCAGTGGAAAATCATATAACTTGCAATTGGTTTCCACAGTTTGAGGTTGATCATTTAGGTGTTGATTCTGTAATAGGCGCACAGGAATCGGATTGCGTCGTGGTATATCGTAATCACCTTTGTTAGTTAAATTCGATCGATTTATTAACGACGAATTAGGGGTCTCATTTGGGTGAAGTGATGAGTTTGAACAGCTTGACATAAGCGTGAACTGACGCTGTGAATGGGTCGAAGGAAGAGGTCTTGGAACATCATAGGACTCTTCCTGTATGGGACTTGAGGCGGAACCCTTCATGCTTGCAGAGTTTATCGGTGGGGGTATGGGAAAAACGTTCTTTGGGCAATCGTAATTAACTGGCGTTGCTGGCTTAGGTATATCATAAGTCTCGAAATCGTTGTTGGCAGAATTGGACATCATTGAGGAAACGTTTTGATATATTCTTTCCGAATGTGGCATGAGTTGATGAAGTCCGTTACGTTGTCCCGGTGAAAGTGATTGACTTTGATTCGCTTTCGAAAGGTTTTGAACGTAGACATCACCATAGCCCTGAAAGAAAATAATAAGTTTGATAATTTGTTTTCCAATTTTTCTGTTCAATTATGACTCAAACAACAAATTATTGTGATGTGCCGGTTTGTTATGAATCGAATGACATCTGAGATGAAAACACAACCACATTTATTGATTTTTCAAGCAGATGTGACATACTATGCTATTTTGGGATATAGTATATATAAGTATGTTTTCGATGTAATAATAATTTCGAAATTATGTCTGATATTAATAAATTCGGTGGGACGAAAAATAAAATATATACTAAACCACCTTTTAAATATACGAATTGTATTTTAAAATTTTCTCCAATAAATATAACTGTATACCGAGCTCAGCATTATGCGCAAAAAATTACTGTTTGCAAAGAACCCCTAACGTATATCCTATCATAAAGCGTAAGAATGCGCATGTGATGTAAACACCCCCGTGGCAAAAGCAAAGTAAAAACCATTTTTCAAGTGTGTTTTTATTATAATAGCCTTTTCAGATTCCTGGATGAAGTAGAGGAGCAACCATGCATCGTTCATTGACAATAGAAATAATGGTAATAGTGTCCTTGGCAATTCTCTTAATTGAAATATGTATTGAGTATTCAAATTAAACGACAGGATTTCGAAGGACAGTTTTATATATTTTGATGTGGTATATTACATTCATATCTTTGCAAACATCGTTTTTAGAAATCATGTACACTTTTCGAGAATTTTCCCCAGTGTGCGACAGCTCGTAGTTGCCCGATAATATTTGGTACAAACTTTATTTAGTATCTGAATTTAACATCCAAAATTTGGCTTGGATCCACTACTTCCATTCAAGTACCTTCTATATATAGGCTCAAAACAAACTTTGTTAACATTATTTCTGATTGTGTCCATAGATGTTACTGACTTTATGAGCCAAAATTTGTGAAAGATCTTATGGAGAAATCAAAGAATGGTCAGGCGTATGTTAACACTTATACTTGTTATTTATAAAAATTTTCTTGATGACGTCTTAGACTTTGTAGAGCTCCTTACCAAATCAGGGTGATATATATCACACTAAAATGTTTAAAAGTTAGAAATTAATACACCTATGTCTTCGGATGGAAGACATGTTCTTGAGTTTAATTAAAGTCCTTGTCCGTTTTTAGTGGGTGTTTTCAAATATAATTTTCACCTCAACAGTCCATTTATAATAATAATCGCATTACCAATATATTTAAAAAGTTATATTTGCTGTAAAACTTCAGTTAGTCTCATAATTAGAATAAGAATAAACAAACAATGTGATGTGATATATATTTAATA
>JXPZ01032040.1:0-17658 GCA_001014575.1 Themira minor
AATCACGATTGCGGTCAAACGAATTGACCTAAGGGAACCTAAGACAATTTAGGTAGAGGACTTATTTTTACCTTAAGGAAGTTGGTATTGCAATTGAGGGGATTTCGTTCCCCCCATACTAACCCGGTTTTTGTCCCAAGTAAACTTCGTCCAAGCGCGGTTTAATTTGTACAAACATCTGTATTTCCTAATCAAACGTATCCTCAAAATTTAGAACGGAACCCCTTAGGGGCTCAAGTGATTTCCATATATAGGTTAACAAAAGTTGGTTTTTCATAATTTCTGATTGTGTCTATGTTTATATACCCTATTCTTAAGTACCCATCAAAATGCTTGTGCAAACAAAACGGTTTATACACTCGTCGCAGCCCTTTGATTATCCATATTGGAAGTGTATGTAATGTTACAAATTAGCTCACGGCGAGTCCAACTACAAAAAGACTTGACCACTATATATCCGGTTTGCCAAGAGGCATTCACATAGTTATTCGAATCACTGCAAAGTACTTCGTTCGGTCACCAAGAATAATTCAAATCGATAGTTACAATACTCAACAACTCTAACGTTTCACATGATTATTGGCCCTTGTCCAAATGGAATGCATTCCGGAATACTTACTTCCCGAGCTCCTCCTTTATGTCATAGTTGTCGGAAAAGCGCGTACAGGCTGCTGGAGCAGCCATCGCGATGGCACACTTAAGAAAATCTATTTCGGCAGTCGAAAAGAGAACTACAGTGGAACGGTCGGTTTATTGCAGAAAGTGCACAATCAAACGAATCTGTAATTAAAATAAAAGTGCATCACCAATAAATATATGAACATAGGTTGTGTTCAGGTTAAATCGATTTACATGTTACTTTGTGTCACTACATTTTAATAACAACAAACTCAACTCCACACACTTTCTAACAATCAGTATTTGTCGAACTAATGTAGCTGCATGCTTGTACAAATGTATGTACGCCCATACATTCCTTTTGGATAATTCGTACTTCTTGTATATTTACATATACGTTTGTATGAGCGTGCAAATATTTGATTCATTTCGTTCCTCAATGTGTTATTGTATTTCTTTTTACTCATCATTCTCTCTCTCTTTATAGGTGGTTGTGCGCCGTTTTATGTTAACTTCGGCTGCGTGAATGCACTACCTGCTAACACATTAGTGTGGGCCAACAAAAATACAATAGCAAAAATAAACGAACGAAGCGATCAATGTCTTTATAGTTGTAAAATCATTAAATTATATATATTCTTATTTCTGGATTTCAAAATTAAATACAACAGCTGTTTGTCAAAAACATACATGACACTTGTATTTACACATTACCTTTGGCAATATCGAAAATTGTAACTGAACAATAATTGGGAATCAATGTAAAAATTCAAAAAACACGAGATTACCGCCAACGATACGTTCTCTTAAATTTCAACATATTACAAATTACTTTTGTGGGTTCATGTTTGAAATTTGGCAAGTGGCTTATAATGTTAATCGCAAATAATTTTGTAATCTTCTATATGCCAATTGGGTGGGCTTCAGATGTCAATCTATAATTTATATAACATTGATTGCTTGTAGTGTGAAAGAATGAAACAGGCAAAACCAATAATTTACTGTTTTTTCGTTTTTGTTTTGTACACAATGAAAGAGCACACAAATGATTCCAACTGAGGTTCCCCCTTAAATAGTAAGAGCATACAATGGAAAAAACGTTTCCTTAGATGACAAATTTGTAATAAGGACTATTCCTCCGTATGTAAGTCCCCCCTAACTGACTAACTTCACATCATTAAAGACATCACAGGTTGTGGATGACCCCGTACGTATATTATATTGACAATGTGTATGTGGAAACCAATTCGATTGTACACAAGAAAATTCCATGGATACAGCAAAGTTGCTTATTAAATTGCCATAAATTATTCTATTTCAATACTATTGAGTTTTAATGTACGTAGCTGTTATTCAAATAGTATAATCAAATATAAGTTATTTTTATAAACTTCGTTAGAAACAATGAGACTGTTGATCATCTAAATACACGCTATTCATGTATATTGCAATGTCCATTGTTAGACCCATTAAAAAGTGAACGACAGTTTTTCGAATCTTGAATGAAAAATTGTACACTAAATACGGTTTGTTTAATAAAACCTTGTTCGTAGTGCAGAAAAACCATTAATATAACGAAGGACCACAAAACCGTACCACTCCGACACCCAGTGTCCACACTTAACGAAAGGTATATACAAATATTTAGATATGTATGCTGGTAAGTACTTTTTGTCTGTACTCATGAATAGCTATGAGTATACAAATGACATACATATATACATGCATATGACTGGTATGTGTTTGTTTCAATGTGACCTACATATATATCCAAATTGAAATGTAATATCGAATTGTGAGAAATGCAATATAAAATATTTATATTTCCTAGTCCTATATCCGTGCGAGTGTTACTTTCAAAGTTCGATATTTGTTGTCATAAAAGTTTAATGCCTGTACAGAGTCGGTATGTATCTGAGTGACACTCTCTCTCGCTCTCGCATCTGTGCTCTTTGTGTCACTCACTCAATCCCCAATTTTTACCGTTATTTTGTAATGTACGTTATGGTAAAATCGATTTTTTGTTTCGTTAACTTCAATATGTATATATTCTCTCACGAATACACGTACACTTTACTTGTAAGGTAACAACAAAATCAATTGTTCTTTTTTATATTAGAACCACAATTAATTCCTACAAACTACGCATAAAAAATTCGCATTGATGCCGTGAACTGAGAATTAAAATGTTGTCCATTTTCGAATTTCATATATGAAATTTGTTAAAATATTGATTAAACAAAATGTCATTAAGAAGATTAAAAAAACTAGTACGGTTTTTTGTTGTTCCTATTTTTTGATTTATTTTAATAAGCACTATCGTAGTTTTGTATATTTTAGTTGTTTTTAAAATTTCCTTTATTTATACCGTAGCACGTTAGTCACAATGCATCAACGGTTAAAGTTGAACTACCAATGCTGGGTCTCTGTCCTCTCTAGAATTCGCAAGTATTCGACAGGTGTTTTTGAAACAGAATATTTCAGGCTGAGAGCTTCTCTGCCTTGTTCGTGCCGAGTGACGGGCCATTTTTAGTTGCGTACAATTATCTTGTATTGAAATAAACAGGACAGAGCAAAGCAGAACAGAGCAGAGCCCAACTGAATAGACGGCACACGCGCACACAGTCGCGTTTAATTGAATGAGAGGAGAGACGAATCGAAGAAATTTGGTCGAAACTTTTTGGTTTTCCACGGCGAGCTTTGCACAACTTGGAGCTTAAATGCTTTGACAATTTTGTCCTAATTTAAACGAAGTGCCACACCTCCGTTTCTTTAAAAATGGATATTAAAACAAAATATGTTTTTCAAAACGTATACACATTTACACCCACAAATATTTATATCACTCACATACATATACATATGTATGTATGTATGTACATATAGAAATACATATGAATGGATGTACATAGGCGAATCTATCCAAACCACTCCGCATTGAGAAAACAGATGATTTTATTTATGGATATTTATAGATGTAGCTCTTTGGGATAAAAGACAACTACGAAATTAATAATCGCTGACCCGTTCGGCATGAACCTTTCAATCAATTCATTCCTACTGAACAAGCGTCCCATTTCCCAGCATATGGCCCGCAGCCAGCAGAAAATTTGTTAAATATATGGTTACTTACATTTTTGTAGCTCGCTGTGGGCAAAGTGGAAAGTTGTGCTGATTGATTAATCTTCAAATGAATTAAACATTTACAAAGGCTCCTGGGTGTCGTTTCGAATCGTTTCGGGTCGAGGAGCTTTGCCCGTCAATTTTCTTTTTGATTTCCTTCCCTTATAGGACAGAAAATAATATATTTTTGTATGTAAGTTCCGTTCTATGTATGGCTGTGTATTGTTAATTCAATAAATTGTTCTTTTTTACTGTATATGTATTAGAAGTCTGGACGAGGACGTCGAACCGAATGATTGTCGTACCGCTTTCAAACAAATGCAAAAAACGAATGTAGTAGAGTGACTATTTTTTTAAATACAATTCGGCGGCGGCGGCAGCCGTGATGACGAGATCTACACAAAGAACACACTCTCATACAATGCAGGACCAAAAATTATTTTTATATTTCTCGTTATCGTCATTCATGTAATTTGTTAATTCTAATTAATCCATTCGGATACTTAATATAATTGATAATTTAATTGATATATCTTATTTTTTTGTACATTTGCCGTTGCTTTATATTTATTTATGTACTTCCACTCAGTGTTTTGGTAACTTAATGTGTATACGTTCCTCTGGTTGTTCAACATCCGAAAGGGGGACCAACCGACTGAAACCTCAGAAAGCTTTTTAAAAGCCAATGTCTGTTTAAATATGCACACACACCCACTGAAAATCGATACATTTGAGAAGAGAAACGGTATCCTTATATAATCGATGAGCGGCGATAACCACCAAGTTTTGTTATCGAAATGGAGTCAAAATTTAAATGAAGTGAGGATTTCTTCCCCATACACACCAGTGGACTCCAATTATTATTCAACGAATCAACATAAACCCTAGATTTATTTCAAACATACAAATTGGACATGACACTAGAAAAATTTTATGAGCCTTCACAAAGATGATCCATAGAAGGTTCCTAGTCCGGTTTAAAGTGAAGGCATGATCTCAAGGACGAATGGGACACCAACGAGTTAATGGCCAATTATTGTATGCACAACTAATCAACATGCTCAGAACCACGATGACAGGTAACAGATAACCCATTTAATGAATTTAATAAATGAAAATATTTAATGTATTATTTCTGCTCAATCAATCATTAACAATTCAGTGTATATGGTTATAACAATGTTCGTATATTTTAAATAATAATACTTGTATACAAATCAAAATACTATTTCATCTAGTATTTTAAGTGGAATGATAGTGTAATGCTCAACAGACGAGTGCCGGCCGTTATGTATAAATGCAAATTGAACATCATTACAATTGTGTAGTCATCTTATTTGTGAGCATCTGTACCCGTTTGGCATTGCAGCATTTGCATAATACGTGTCCATCAAGTGGATAGCACCCACGACCCTCCGCTTCCGATGACAATAGCAAACCACAGTCCTTCGAACATTGATTAGTTACATAAATGAAATGAATGCTGAACATTGAAGTTGAAGTGTGCATTTTAATGACAGTACCTCACATTTGTAGCATTCAAAATGGAAACTTCGATCCAATGCCACTACGCGAACGGTTTCCTCCTCGCCAGGATCTGGCATAATGGGCTCTTTGCATACGCAGCATCGGGGTGCAAATTTTCTACAAATTCATTAAATAAAAAACATACTTGTTTAAATACATTTCGAGTTGATAGTCGATTGCAAAATTTCCTACTTGTGGAAATCGGCAATGCAATAGTTTTGATTTGTTGCATCCACTGTAAAAGGAACACCATCCAAGCTGTTTCCGCACACCACACATGTAAAACACTGAGGATGATACGGTTTGCCGGTGGCCCGCAAGATGCGTTCCAAAATGGGCTTCATGCAAACGGAGCACTTCTCCAATGTTTGCAAGTAATCATATTCGCAATATGGTTTACCCTCGATAGCGTAAAATGGCTTGCCCTGGAGGTTTATTTGACATTGCGAGCAAGTAAAACAAGAAATATGGTATATTTGATCCATCGCTGTGCATCCATTGTTTTCGCCCAGAACACGCTCATTGCACTTGTAACATATACCTGGAAGTACGAATAATTGAGTCTGTGTCGTTTAAAAAGGGAATGTTCGGCGAAACCTAACTAAAAACTATTTTCGAATTAAAAGTCTTACCATAGTTATCGGCATCGTTAGTATCCAATGAGTTCACTAGATAATCTGTAAGTACCGCAACTTCTTCTCTCTGCGAATGAAAAGTGTCCGAGCTGGACACGTCATTGCTGGGGTAAAGACTGGTGCTCCCGTTCAAATTTCCCATTGACGATAAACTCGCTGAAGCGCTCACGTTATTCAATGTACCATCACTAGATTTCGCGCTATTGGCGTATGGTGAATACATTAAAAAGTTGGACCGTGCGGATTGTTGGCTCGGTGGTCGCGGGTTTATTGGTTCATAAATCGACTCATAGGTCGAAGATCCCTGGAATAGTAAACATGTTTTATTAAACTTTCGAGAAATTTTAATAAAGCATCACCGATGCACCTGAGAAAAGGCACCGAATCCGTAATAATCCGAGGAATCATTGCTAATACATGGCTTTTGAATATAAGAAATAGATTTATGTAGATAAGATGTCTTTCGATGGCATGGAAAATAACAAATACCTGCAGTAAACTATAGTTATTAAACTGATTGTTTATGTTCGAATACGTCTGACTGGTAGAAGGCTGCTCTAAGTTCGTTGTGGCCAAATCATCGCGTCCTGTAAAGCCGACATCATGACTAACAGACTCAATTTGCTTCTCCTTGCCCGTGAATACATCAGTGGCACGCCGCAATTCGCTGTAGGACGAGCTGACGGGACTGGGCGGGGCAGTTATCTCATCTTCGTTATTTTCAATGATTTTCCTCGAAGAGCCCACTGAAAGAGTTGAAATCGGCAAAGCATCTTCTCTTTTCTGAGCCAATACTGCACAAATTCAGACAACATTTAAATTATACCTATATGGGATATTTTAGTCTTGCCTTACCATAGTAATTATTACTTTCAAACGGCATATTTGAGTAGAGGTCATTACTCATAAGACGGTGTTTACTGGACGTGCCTTGTCGGGCGTTGTCGCTGGATGTTCGCAGATTGGCATATATGACATGATGGTAATTTTTTGTAATATCTTTGTTCTCGATCGGAGATGTTGATGACAGTTTTGGTATGTGACATAAAGTGGCACCGCTATTCTGCTTATCTTGGGGCAAAAGACCCTTTCTCTCTAATTGCTTCTTATGATGAGCAAGAGCTTCTAGCTGTTGTTCTAATATGGCAGGATTGTCGAGCGTCACTTTGTTGGGGCGCTCGTATAGGTTATTTGAGCAAGCACTTGCATAGGATTGCTGTCTACGCAATAGAATAGACGGTGATATCAAGCCACCGTCCGAACACTGTAAACGTTGAGAATAGAGCGGTTCACATACATGTTTAACAATACTACTTTGTGGAATCTAACAAAAAAAGAAAAAAAAAATACAAAGGAAAAGTAAATAAATCAAAAGGTAAATTCAAATAGTAAAGATTGAAATTATGTTTTTTTCGTCAAAATTAATGCTTCACATAATAGAAACAATCAAATATATAATTATACTGTATATAATACAAAATAAATAATACTTATAAATATTAGTTTGTCCTGTCTTCAAACAGTATTTTCGGTTCTTCAGGGCGGTTGGAAGCACTATGAAATACATATACACTAATTCAAATATGTAACTCAAAACCCGTCTGTTCGTACTTTTTGCCTTGTCCCCTTCATTGAGCGAACTGACGACATAACAGGTGCACCAAGAGTTCCTTATGTCTTTTCGTGATTTTCTCAATACAATGACTAAACATGAACATTTTTTATTATGCATACCTCTGGTAAACTATTTTTCTTCAATGGTTTCGGAGGAACAATCGGGCCCAATCTCTTGGGACTAATTCCGGAGTAATAATAATGGCCGCCATTAGATTTTTCTTCGAGTTTTTTCGGAGCCACCGTTTCATTGCCGGGAAAATTACGAGTATTCATAATCTTTAATTGCTTTAGTTGTTCTTCCAGAGGATCCATGTCTGCTTTTTCTATTCGAAGAGTTAACTATGAGTGAAATTATGATATAAATAATGAAAATATTCCATGTGTATTACACATGTATATCCATAGTTTTACAATTGACTCGATTGCATTATTATTTTTGCAACTTTAAGGACTAGAATTTCTACTATTGAACTATTATATTTTGTCACATAGTTTTAGAACACATTTTGTCCATTTTTGTTACAATCACTAAATACCGAAAAATATTTATTACTAACAAACATTGAATCTCTGTCCTTCATGAAAGCAAATGAATAATACAAATACATCCAGAGGACCCGTAGTGTAATAGAAACTGACAAAACTTTGAACAATTCTTTCGAACAAATAGAAATACAAAATACAAATCTTAACTAATTAATATAACTTTATGATATTATAAGAACTAATCTGGAAATAATAACATATAACATCGACCACATAAAGTTTTTTTTATGTATGAACAGAGCCTAGTTTTCCATCAATCGAATTATAGTTGTATTTACTTGGCACGGGTGCGACTGAAAAAACAAATTCGCCAACAAAACATATAAAAAATACAAAACAACTTATTTTAATAGAGATGGTAACTTCTCCACATTTTCGATAACAAATCTCATATACTAAATATTGATTGACAGGAAATTTGGAAAGGTCGTGCTTGTCACTCGCACTCATGTATATTTGCATGTTAGTCTTCCCAAAAGGGATAGGTTCAATTTTATTGTTTAATGTGTTCCTCATCCGAAATTTGGGATTTCTACTGCCATAAAATAATCCGAAATAGTTAAAAACTTATACTGAAAACTGACTTCTGTGTTTTTATATACAAATGTAAGAAAAGGGAGAGCTTTTTTATATTAAAATTGTATGTGTTGGCAAATATAGAAAAATCATCTTGTTTTCTAAAAGTTATTTGAATCAATAAACAACCAAAATCTATAAAATTATGCTGATAGTTGAAGGTTGTATAAAACTTTCATATAAACAGTTATCTATTATGAGTAATTTCAGTTATGATTTCTTTTCCAGTTATGACCAATTTCAGTACTTAAATATATACTCTACTTCTAATTACAAGACAACAAAGCAATAGATTCCCACAAAGATTACGATTGCAATTTTTATATATAATGAACAAGATTTAAGTTCAGCTGTGCCAAAATATGGGTTAGTGTTGGGCAATGCAAATATATATATTGGTTTTTAAAACCTCCAAAGGAGAGCTGTATTCAGTTCGCCATTACATTTATAACGAAGAGAAAGAGTCACCGGAGGCCCCATAAAATAATGAGGACTTATTTTTCCCATACGTAGGTATTGGTATTGAAAACGAAACGATTGTGCGCTAAATCTCTTTTATATCTGCATTAGTTCTAATGATTTTTAAAATGACGTCTGATCTCTTTAGGTAAAACCACATATATCAACTCCAAATTCAGCTAAGTAAAAGGTTTACTCCTATTGGCTCTGCAGCTAGTTACCACAGAACGTCTTTCCTTTTGGTTCTAAGAATTGTTTTGTGGTTTGAAACGCAATTTGTAACGGAAAATCAGATACATGAAGAGTATGTTGATGTTTAGTTTATGCAAATGGTCCGTTTCATTTAGAGATATATGTATAGGAATAAGTGCATATGCTTATGTATGTACATATGTACAGACGAGTATTTTCTTTTCGTGAAACACTTATTCCAATTCAGTTCGACTCTTGTGAAGAATTAACACAAAACTCAAGACCCGCTACGAAACCGAAAATACTCAAGCGGTTGGGAAATTTTCTAAAATTATCAAATATAATTCAATAATATTAAAAATTGTAATATTTTCAATTTAGTTTTTGTTTAATATTTCACCAAATAAATTTTATTTATAACATATTTGTTCAGCAATCAACAAGCTTACCTATTCGGTGTGCGTGTGTTTATATGTGTGGCGCGTGTGTGAGAGAGAACATTGTCCATATCGCAGAGAGTCGTGGTGAAGCAACAAAATTATCATCGGCCTAGTCGATGTTCGTCGATCCTACATCGCACAATTTTCAAGTCAACCAATTCAACGTTGACAAAATCCCATAGAACCCCATCGGATATAGATAGCCAAAGTTTGGAAAAGTTACGGTTCGTTTCGATCGTGAGCACTCAGACAGACATCAACCCTAATATCAGCGCCGTAGTCGTGGGTTTACAATGGATAGACAAAAATCGATTATACCCCCTAGTGGAGTGTATATTAAATGCAATATAAATAGTTCCAATGTGTAACATATATTTCTAAATATACACATTGTGAAAACAAATCAACAACAAAGAGCACAACAACAACACTATTAACACATTCAGACATAGCATTTCGTACCTGTAAATCTGAAGGGATTTTTGAGTGTATATGAAATGGATATAGTGAAACAATAAAAATCCACTAAATGTCTTTCAAATATCAATTAGCCGTTCATCCTCAAACAGCCACATAAATGAAATGTACAAAATCCACAAGGAAAAGTTTATGACGTCGGAATGTTCTGATACCTTTCGAACATGATTACATGCAATTTCCACTTTGAACTGGCCGATCGGAGGTTTTAAGTGCAGATCCGTACCTGCAAATTAACAACGAACACTCGATTTTCCGTGTACGCCGTATTTCGATTTATATACGTTGAATACCTCCATATGAGTATTCATAGGTATATATGTTTGAACGTATTATGTCTTAATACGTCTGTTGTTGTGTTCATTTAGTTTAGTGCCGTGCAGCTTATAAAAATTTGGATTGAAATGTTCGAAAACGAATAATTCGCGGATTCCGTTAAGTGCGTTGTACATATGCATACTAATATTTAATCTGTAATAATATCTAGTGGATCACTTAGGAAAATCATCGTTTAAAACTGTCGAGAAAAACAATAGTGAAGCAACGACCATGCATATTTTGGAAAAAAACAAGTGAGTACCAACATTTTATGTAAATACTGTTTGTATTTGGTGCATATGTCGATGAATGTTTTGTACAAATTTACCTTTTCTGAGTATATTGAAAATAAAGAGTTAAACAGTTTCATATTCAAATAAAACAATTGGCCTCTTCAGCCAATATGCACTGGCCGACCAAAAAAAATTCGACTCTCAGAGTATATACAATATATACTATATGGGGCTTCTGTGAGTACTCCTCAGGCTTGCAAATGTGGCAAACTGAATATATCTCTGATCTAGGGTGAGTAAAACTGTAAATTTGAAAATGTCCACATGTTCCAATTTCGAAAGCTTGAAAAGTTTAAGCCACCTTGTGGATTTCTTTCATCCGAAAGTTCACTCCCGCTTTGCCTGTAATCGGCCCAACCGAACGGTTCAATTCCGAATTCGGAGAGAGGAAATCAATAATGGTTGCCATCTGTCAAATACGTGCTTTAGTATTTGGTGGTAGTACAAAGCAGGAAGCTTGCTAGGGGGTTGAACATTTGTCAAAGGAAAACATTTTCGTGGAATTAAAAAAAATCTAAATGTATTGAATACAAATTTTTTTTTTGTTTTCGTTTACCTAAGTTCATTAGAAGTCCACGTTAATAAAGGGTAATTCCAACGGCAATTTTTAAAAACGTGTTTAGCTATTATTAAGGAAACTAATTGAAATTAAATTTGTATTTTTCAAGTAAGTAAGGTTTTTCCAATAAAATTTATTGTGCGAAAAATTGTGTTTGAAAAAATAGTTGTTGCTGTGTACCAAAAACGAACCAAGTTTTAAGTGCAAATTTGTGCTCATGTTCTATTTTGCGAAAAAGGATATGCATAATGTGTATTAGCAAATTGTCTCCCACCCAAACACCCATCTACACCCGAAAACATGGACTTATGTATCATTTATGACATCATCAGGGCTAACTTGAGTACAATATTTTTTAATGGAATTAATTGTAGAAAGTTCGAAAACATAATTATATACTGACCAATTTTTAAAAGGCCCTTCACATTTGAGTGTTGTGTCGGAATCTGAATTTAAAAATGCATTAACTTTCAATCCCATCTTTAATATAAATAAAAAAAATTCTTGCCACTCCTTTGCTTTGCAGAATACACCAAGAATTTTAGTTCATCCCCTTTACTTGGCATTGGTTGTGTTTTTTGTTTGTTTGGTAATTTCTTTCTGATAGCACGGAAACAAAACAATGGCAACTATGCGCTGGTTCCTGACGTAAAATGCAACCATGTGTCCTGCAGCGCACAGACTTGATGTTTTGTTGTATATTAAAAATGTATAAATTAAATTAATTTAACGAATAATTGGTGTTGTCGGTCATGATTTTTACATGATTGCGCACACAGTCCGTCTACAATTTCCTCTACGGTACATAATTTATCCCAATAATAAAATGAAGTGAACAAGTTATAAGGCAAACATAAATAATGTAATGCATGCATGCAAAATATGTGTAAATTATAAATACACATACATACGTAGTTTTACAAGTTCCTGTGTTGTTGTTAAATAAAAAAGTAATGTGGTATTCTTTTCTCTTTTGAATGGATAATTTGCGTTTGTGTTGCACGATGTGTAACTCGACGAAATTTGTGAATTTTTTTTTTGTGAATTTTGTATAGTTTTGCCCATGTCAAGAACCATTCGACCATACATTGTCGTTGCAGAAATGATGAGAATGCTGGCGGTGCAACTGCACATAGGAGGACCGTCAATGTGCAGCCGACTTTGAACAACAGACAACGGGAAACACAGCATTCCCCGGAAGACGGGCTGTCTTCTTCGCATTGCAAACTGCAAATTCCATCGAATCCACCGCCCTCTAGAAAAATTCTCAATGTTAATATCAACATTGAAGTTGAATCGAATGAGTTGAATGTCCAGCACCATCCAAATGCGTTGCAACGTTCCGCTACGTTGCCAGCAAAGAACCAGCGCTTAGGCATCCGCAATCGAGTGACATTCGGACCCACGTTAGCCGGCAAAGAAACCAACAATAACAACAACAACATTCTACAGAATAATACCAATTTAAACGCAAAACGTCCGCAAAGCAACAAGATGACTTCGGAAGATCTTCTTCAGCCTGGACACGTAGTCAAAGAAAGATGGAAGGTAAAAGAAATATACTTATACATGCATATACCATAGTACAAGTGTCAATTTAGGTTAATCGAAAAATCGGTGGAGGCGGTTTCGGCGAAATCTATGAAGGCCAAGACCTTATAACACGCGAACAGGTTGCCCTAAAAGTGGAGTCGGCCCGACAACCAAAACAAGTGCTCAAAATGGAGGTAGCCGTTCTGAAGAAGCTTCAGGGTAAAGAGCATGTTTGCCGCTTTATTGGCTGTGGCCGCAACGATCGGTTCAACTATGTTGTTATGCAGTTACAAGGCAAAAATTTAGCGGAATTGCGACGAGCGCAACCACGCGGTGCATTCTCCTTGAGTACGACGTTAAGATTAGGCTTACAAATTCTGAAAGCTATTGAGTCAATACATTCTGTTGGTTTCTTGCATCGTGATATTAAACCTGTATGTACTTACAAACAAACTCTACGGTTGTAGGAGCAGGTCCATTTTTTGTATTCTTTTGCAGAGCAATTTTTCAATCGGCCGATTGCCATACAATTGTCGCCGAGTCTATATGTTGGACTTTGGCTTGGCCCGTCAATACACCACTGGAACGGGAGAGGTGCGCTGTCCACGAGCTGCTGCCGGTTTTCGCGGCACCGTACGTTATGCTTCTATAAACGCACATCGTAATCGCGAAATGGGTCGGCACGATGATTTGTGGTCTCTCTTCTATATGCTTGTCGAGTTTGTGAACGGGCAACTCCCTTGGCGTAAAATTAAAGACAAAGAACAAGTCGGCATAACCAAAGAGAAATACGATCACCGAATTTTGCTAAAACATTTGCCTTCTGATTTAAAACAATTTTTAGAACATATTCAATCTCTTACTTATGCTGACCGGCCAGATTATGCGGTAAATTTCCCAAAGTGACCCAATATTCCTTATTTTACTAAAATACATATTTTCAGATGTTAATTGGTCTATTCGAACGATGCATGAAACGTCGTGGCGTTAAAGAAACGGATCCCTATGATTGGGAGAAAGTTGAGACTGCTGGTAATTCGGGATCCAGTACACATACAGCGAATGCGCAACTACAGACTAAAAATGAATATGTCCTGGGAAACATAACGCAAATGACAGTTGCAGCATCGAATGCGAGTGGAACTGATTATGTACGTAAATACTTTGGAAATTTTTCTCATCTTTCATACAACTCACAAAGTAGGTTTTGTACATTTGAAAGACCATATATCACTTTGGAGATATTTGGTGGAGAAAAAACTCTTCACAATATTAAACGATTTCCATTAAGGCAAAACTGTTTCGGCATAAACGTGTACATATACGATACCCTTATGTGTTTCCCACCTAAATTATGTAGTCAGATTATAAATCCCACAAGTTATGAAATGTTCTTATATTATCATTTTTGCTTTGTTGTAGCTACGCAAGAGAAACGATAAGGATTCGGTACAAGTGACCTCGACAGAACCCGTGAATATAAAGGATAGGGTGAGTTGTAAATCTATGTAAATGTTTTTGCATTGATCATAACGTTCAAACAAAATTCAAGGTCGATAAAAATTGCAATGCGACTTTCCAACAGGTTGATGGCAGCCTTCCCGTGAACACTCAAAATAATTCAACCAAGGCAAAAGTGAATAATTCAACTTCCGAGCAAAAACAGTTGCAAACTCAACTGCCGGCAAGTGGCACTCAAGGCAACCACAACTCTGCGGTGCAACAGAATCACCTAATGAAATCAGCGACATCGGCAGCCGTTTGTAGTCGTGATTTTTCAACACAAATACAAAATAAACAATATCCCCAGTATCCAAAACAACCACAACAAGCACAGCAAAGTTTTTTCACTCAGCCATATTTATCCAAAACACTATATAAAAATATCTCAGCACCAAATAATCAAATTTCGGTGAGTAATAGAAACACTAAAATGTTCCATTTACCAGATAATGTATATGAACAAATTCAGCAAATGTTTATAATTTCCTGTTTTTTCGTTTAATTTCTCAAAAAAAGGTAGTGGATGCCGCTGGAGAAAATGAAGTAAATCCGAATTCAGTACAGATCCGACAAGGGAAGGACGTGGCAAATAATGATGCCGATGCAGTTTCTGGAAGCATTGTAGATGAACAGCATAATTATGAGAGCGCGTCCTTAATGGCTGAAATGGCAGCTAAAAAGATCTCAGATGCTTCCAATGGTGATGAAGGCATTTCCGCTAACAAAACCAACGTAGTTGCACATACTGTGCTGGGTGTTAAGTGTTTAAATCCAGATAATGTGAGCTTAGCAGACGTTCTAAGCAAACCCGATTCTGCCGATAGCGAAGAGCGGAAAGCAACCTACGGACGCTTGCGTGTTTTATCAGCACCTCCAACGAACGGCAAAAACGAGATGATCGGGCTCAATGGGGTATCCGCAGAAAGTGGATCTCACCAAGATCAAGGCGGGGCTGCGTACATATTTGATGTGGGATGCTCCTCATTGGCTGGCGGAGGTGATGCTTCTCAACGAAACACTGGTGGCCATTCCAGGAACCCAAATGTCCTGCAGCATTTTAGTTCGGATGGTGTGACATCAGTTCAGGTTGTCACCGCCATTCCTCCAGCGACGACACGAAGGTGTGCGACATCTACAAACTTGCGACCATCGTCTAATGCTGGATCCACTCAACGCTTATACGGCAGTGGCAGTACAACGAGAGGCAGTGGCGGTGACCATTCCTTAACGCAGTACGCTTTGATAGACGATGATAATGTGTCGGCATTGCAACAAGTCACCAAAGGGGGTGGAGCCTTGACATTGGCATCTCAGTGGAAAAGCCAATTTGATGACTCCGAGGATACCACGGATAATGAGTGGAAACAAGAACCACAGGTAAATAAGGGGCTTTTAAACATAAGTACACAAATATGAATTGGTAGGATTTGTAATAAGTGAACAAATCCTACCCATTGGTCTACGCAATAAATGATACCATATTATTGTTCGCTTTTATATTTTATATAATAGAGCCCCGACCATAAGTTTGAGCCGAAATTTAGTTCTCACACACAACCGCATATGTTAGAAAGCACCAAGGTTCCAACTGGCAAAAGTCATTCAGCGAGTATCACATGTCCTGAAATTGTTAAGAATAGAAGATCCTCCAACAAAGGGATTTCAGTTCTGAAAGAATTTACCGGAACGCAAATAAGAAAAAAGTATATAAAAAATATTATAGTTAAGTATTGTTACTTGTATTGTCATTGTTTATCCCATGGCATAGGTGTAATCTTAATATTGCGGGAATAGAAAACTATTTCAATTTGCAAGTTTCCTTGCCACATTGTTGGTCTGAACCTGCCTTCGGCAATAGGTTACGCAGGGGAATCGAGCCTCCGATTGTTCAGCAAGCCGCATTCGATGATACTGTAAGTAAATACATCTTCCTCAATCGGGCCAATTGTTTACTTTATATGGCAATTGTAGGTTTACAGAATGGATATAACAAGGAATGTATGCGTTAGAGAAATTAACGGTGGCGCGGCTTCGTTTATGCTCTCTGTTTCCCCAAACTCTGTTGCTAAATGTTCTATGAATAAACATAAAAGTTTACCAAATATTGCTTTGCCGGATGTGATCATGAAGCAACTAAGCACAGTGGAAATCAGTGGTCACAAATTTAACAGATTAAGCAAGCAAGAATTGGATAAATTGTCAGCAAGCACAGCAGCCAAGCCACCCACTGGTACTGAGGACAGATCTGGAGGCGAAAACAGCTATATGAGAGAAACTATCGCAAATGAAGGTTGTATTAGCGGACGTTTGGAAATTCGAGTGAAACCTAAAGGTGAAATAAACCATTCATTAAGTTTAATGCTTAATGACTAACATTATTTTTTGCATGTGTGTGTTTTAGAGCAATACAGTCGAGATGATTCGGTATCACAGCACCCAAATATATCGGCAACAAAAAGGAACGGTGAAAATACTGAAAACAGTGCCCAATATATTGGAAACAAAATGATCGTCAAAAACAGTAACCCCATAGCAAAAAGTAGCAAAGCCGACTCATATTGCGAGACTAATGTGCCAACCATATACCATGACTTTGAAAGTTTCAACTGTCCTCCAAATAACAATATTGCTAGTACAGGAACATTTGCAGAAACTGAAACAAGCGAAAATGCTGATGTATCCGTTGACGTTCCTATTGAAACGAATGCCTTGTCACCAAATGATAAGAAAGGAGATCTCGAAGTTTCGGTTATTCAAACGTCTGTTGTGGCTGTACCTTTTAACAATAGTAAAATACCAGTTTTATCACAAAATATGAGGCAGGCCAAATGTGCATCTTGGGCTGGTTGCGAGGTTACCCCATCGGTCACATCTCAAATTGGGACTGTTACGCAAATACAAACTAGCAGTAAACAAAACCCGGACATTAATGACTTAACACCAGGTTTGATATACGATGGTATACCACCAATATAAAATGTTATTTATTTTACTTTGAATTTACAGCTTTGAGACGACGTCGTGAAATGTCGGACAAGTATGTAACGGATCCATCACAATTAAGTTTACGGTTTATTCGACCCCGTTACCGCAGCAATAGCAGGTGAGAAAAAATACCAATGTGAATAAAGGGTAAGAAGTTCTTAGATATGACCATGTTAATTGCCCAATATTGATAAATTCGTATGAAATTGTATTTGACTCGACTTATGAGTTCAGTTAAACAGAGGGGGGGGGGGGGG